>CM047816.1:18697749-18968579 GCA_026214975.1 Gentiana macrophylla | reverse complement strand
GTTAAGCTTGAAATTTCGGAAAATGAAAATGTTCAAACCTAGATATAGTAAATTAAACATTAAACAGATGGATAAACTGAAATCCAACATATATAGTAAAATTAAACATTAAATATAGAAAAAAATCAAGTAATACAGGAAAAAAAAAAAGAATAAACATAAAAATTAAATTAAAAAATAGCATAAAAAATTAAATACCGTTCACGAAGCATCACAAATTACTAAATATAGAAAAATCCATACGATTGAAAAACGGATAAACATAAAAAATTAAATATAAGAAAAATAAGAATAAAATTAAATATAAAAAAGCAGTTCATTCGTATGAAAAGAAAAGGATGAACATCAGAAAATAAATATAAAAAGAAACAATCCATTCGTGTGAAGGAAAAAAAAACACAACAACAATCCATAGAGTTATAAAAAAATAAAAAAACAAAAAAACCATAGGTAGGAAAAACTACCCACAATAACATTAACCATCCAACCAATACGTTTGTTGTTTAAAGGAAGCAAAATCTTATGAAAGATCCTCACAAACATTTTCAATTATTGTATCTAATCTAACCTATACATAAGATGAAGAACATGCAGGTGCAATTGTTACAATTGCAACTTCAGTTTTCCTAATTACAAACATTGCTTATAATTTCTTCGATAGCTCCATGTTTGTGTTTTTGTATAAATTTACACACTTCAACAAGGTACTAAGGTAATACTACTCAAAAATGTTATATACACGTTATTGTCTAAATAGATTTTCAAAAATTAGATGGACCACATTTATCATCTGGCGTTTACGTATCTGGGTTTCAATAACGCAAAAATTGGTTATTACGCACAATCGAGTAATCTACTACTGTGAATCCATACTAAAAAACACATACTCTATGGTAATTACAACACACACTACAAGAAATCAGAGCTTCTGTGACCAAATTATATGTGACACCTGAAAATTCGTCATATAATTATAGTTTACATGAGGATTTTTTAAAGTCGTCATAAATTTGCAATTTATGATATTTTGAATATTTGATACACTAATTCGTCACATAAACTTTTTTTATTTTTCACGAAAACATTTAGCGGGAATTTTTTTTGCGCCTTTTGACTTTTTCATCGGTGAGGACTGTACCAACATGTCACAATTTTTTTAACGTGACGAAGTTAGAATCAAATGTAAGGAAATATATGCGTCCTATTATCAGAAAAAAAAAACAATCAGCAAATTCTTTAAAAAAATCAGCATTAAATCATATCCGAAGAGCTGTGCTACCATACATCTGCAGCGGTGAAATCTTGCGTCTACGCGGCTTAGTGAGAATCCCGCTCGATCCCGCCTCGCTTTCGCTTCCGAAAAAAAAAATAATAATAAAATAAAACCGACAAACGTAGAGCCCCTTCTTCCCCAAAATTTCACCGTAACGCTAGGTAAAGCTATGAATTCCAAATTTTCCTCCTTTCTTTTTTATTTCATCATCCTAATTTTCGCTATGAAATTCAAACCTCAAAATTATCTTATCTTTTCCTTAATCTGGAATTCAGAAGGAATCTTCTCGGCTTGAAATAGCGCCTGCTACCTCAATAAAAAATTGTCGCTGCAAATACACGAGTATCAAATGAAGGCGATGATCAATCTTTACAATTAGTTTGTCAAACGGCGGATCGATTAATCTTACTATTCAGAAAGGTAAATCTTCTTTTGCTATTGATTTTCTTCGAATTTCTGTTTAAGATTATTTTTTAAACTGAATGAATGATTTGATTTGTTGAATTAAACTTTGTAAATAGGATGTTATTCAATCTTGAATTTTCTATTTCTCAAACAATCATTTGCTCCAATAACCAAATAAGATCGATGTATTTTTTTAAAAGTTTCTGGCAAAATCTCAAGAACATGTCCTCATCTCCCAGAAGTTTACTTCAGCACCAGCACATCTTAAAGTGTGCAAGAGTTTGTGTTATTTTTTTCTAAAGAACAGTAAAAATTGTTAAATGAATCAATAAATTTTGTGGTATTGTGGGCTGTGAGTGAAAGGAGTTTCTTGATATGAGATAAAAAAGTAGATATTGAGATTTCTGCACTCACTGTGACTTATCTTGTAAACAATAAGGTTGATAAAGAAAGAAGGCAAATGACACAAAAAGCTCTGGCCTGAGAGAAGGCAGTCATTCAGTTAGCAAAGGTTTCATTTCTATGCCTACTCTACAGTAGTTCAAATTGTAGCTAACTATTACTTATATTTTATTAAATACATTATTTGGAAAGTATAATTGTCCAGTGATCACTCAAGTAGAAAAAAAAACCAACGGTTCACATCATTCAAAGTTTTGATATTGTGTTTGATAGTCAACATACAACATAATGCCCATATGGTCTAGTTGTTTAAGGGAAAAAAAAAGTAAGTGGCTGAGAAAATAGAGAGGTAACGCCAAAAATAGGACTGTACCTTTATATATTAAGGAGGGGTTTGTTGAATAAAAGGTGGGGGGGATTAGGAAACGAATTTCAAGAAAGTAGGGTGTATGGGAAAAATAATTTTTCCCCAATGGTGTATATTATTTTGGAAGGAACAATGGTGTATATATATTTTGAATTTCCCTATTCAAAATCTCTCCTAACTAACATGTGTTAGTTTGGGATCATTACAACATGTGTTAGTTTGGGATCTTTAAAAGCAAGAAGGCTGCCAACATGTTTTAGTTTAGGATCATTACAAGTACAAGGGAGCTAGCAATGGTAACGGTTATTGATCTTTTACATGTTTCCATTAATTCAGGTACACTCTGTGTCTTCAACAATTAAAAGGGAAATCTAGAATGTCTCGAGCATTTTTAATCTGCTGGGGCGTTTTGAAGGTTTCACAGAGACTAGAAGTTAAGAGAACACAATATTCTAAATTGACAGCGGATTAATGACGCAACAAGATAAAAAAACACGTGGCAACCTGGGAGGAAACAGAAAGCTCAAGAAGAAGAAAATCTATTTTGAATAGCCAACATATATTATGTTGACTATACAAACCAAAATGAAACCTAAAAAAATCTCACCAAAACCACATTATATGTGTCCTCAAAATTGATTAAAGTCTCAGTTGAAACCGCATTTCCAAATTAAATATAAGGGGTGGTTTTTTAAATATAATAATGTTATATATATTGACAACTTCAACATCCTAATATTAGGAAAGGTGCCATGAATAACTACTTTTAATCTAATATGAAGAAAAAGACGACGAGGAAAAAAGATGGTTGTTGTAAAAGACAAAAAATAATGAATACTCAATAATACCCTTTAGTATTATTTTCCTAATTTTTTTTCTTGAATTAATAATCGCTATTCAATGTTGTTCATTAATTGCTATTCAATGTTGTTCAAACACTTTTCCTTTTTTTAATTTATTCTTCCTATATTTAATATGAATTAATGCTGCCACATTAATTGATCGAAATTAATGGTAATCTTCTCCAAAAAATAATATAGATACCCGAAAATAGCCCATTTTATAAATAAAAATAAATACTCTTTTTAATTTATTACTTGTTAGTATATCAATATTTACTAATTGTTAATATATTAATTTCTTTTTTTTGTGTAAATACATGTATTAGACTGACCAGTACTAATCTACTCTAATGTCTGTTGCTACATGTTTTTTGTTGTAACTACATTCTTTGTATGTGTGTTGCTGCACTTTTTTTTTCCCGATTAGATAACTACTAGTCATTTAGTAACATCAACATCCTGTAGTAACACATGTTGTAACACATACCCTTTTCATCGTGTAGTAACACCACCATGCACACTCCATACAAAGAATGTAGTTACGCATAATGTAGTATCACAGTGAAAGTCCACATATGAAATAACACTTATTTCATGTTGGTTCAAATGAACACTTTTCGACGTAGTAACACCATCAGCAAACACCCTCAAATATAGTAACACATAATGTACACACTAAACCCTAAAACCCTAACATCAACATAAAACCTTAAACATAAAACCTTAAACCTGAATCCTAAACCCTAACCCTGGACCTTAAACCTTAATCCCTAATCCCTAAAGCCACTAAACCCTAAACCCTAAACCCGAACCCTAACCTAGCATTTAGGCTTCAGGTTTAGGGTTTACGGTCTGTGGTTCAGTTTAGGGTTTAGTGGTTCAGGTTCAAGGTCTCAGCTTAGTGTTTAAGGTTTAAGTTCTGTGTTTAAGGTTTATGGTTCAGGGATTATGGTTTAGGGTTCAGGTTCTGGGTTTAGGGTTTAGGTTTAAGGTTTAGGGTTCAGGTTTAAGGTTCATGATTAAGGGTTTAGGGTTCATGGTTCATGGTTTAGAGTGTACATTATGTGTTCATACATTTGAGGGTGTTTGTGTCATGGTATTACTACATCTAAGTGTGTTCATGAAACCACTTGTGAAATACGTGTTACTTTATTTGCGGATCAACATCGCAGGTTACTACATTATGCGCTACTACATCTTATATATTAGCGTGCATAGTGGTGTACTAAATGATGAAAAAGGCATGTGTTATGACATGTATTTTTCTACATGATGTTGATGTTACAACGTTTCTTCGCATTGTACGATGTTGATGTGACTACGTGTTACTTAGTGTAAATCTGCGTTGTGTGGATTGGGTGTATAGTGAAATTGATTGTGTGTGTTGTTGCTAGCTACACCTAAAAAGATTAGTACTAAGCGCCTAATACAAGTAGTTACACCCCAAAAATTATTAATATCGTATCGAGTACTAAGGATTGATATAAGAACGAGTAGTAAGTTAATATACACGCGTGTGTGAGTGCATGAGTTACTACATGTTGTTGAGCACAAACTTATATTGGGTTGAAATTTAACGTAGAATAATATGTAGTTAACATAGAAAATATGTAGTACATATCAACCAAATATGTAGTTACACCCAAGAAGAATGTAGTAATACTCATGTGAAACATGTTGTACCAATCGAAAATATATGTAGTAACAACTAATAAATTAGGTGTAGTTTCAAAAAAAAAATGTGTAAAAACACACATACAAAGAATGTAGTCACGACAAAAACATGTAGTAACATGCATTAGATTAGATTAGTATTAGACGGTCTAATACACGTAGTTACACCCGGAAAAAATTGATATTAATAAGTAATAAATTAATATACATGTGTGTTAGTGCATGAGTTACTACATATTAAGTACGAACTTATATTATGATTAAATTTAACATAGGAAAATATATAGTTAACGTAGAAAAATATGTAGTACAACTCTACCAAATACATGTACTAACGCAGGAAATTATGCAGTAACAACTAATGAATTAAGTGTAGTATCAACAAAAAATGTGTAGTAACACACTTAAAGAGCATGTAGTTACGACAATTTAAATGTGTTAATATCGAAAAAGATTTGTACTTGTCACTATAATACATGTAGTTACGCCTAAATAAGATACTACTAATTGTCAACACATTCATTAAGTAATTTCCTCATTGTTTTCCTAACTTTTTCCTTCATTATTAATTATGAATTAATGCCTGCGAATTTAATGCTGCCGAATTAATTATTTTCCTACATTATTAATTATGAAGATATTGCTGCCGAAATTTCCAAAAATAATATAATATAATATCCGCCAAGGATCTTTTTTTAAGTAAGGGTGTCTCTGTACATCTACCTGTTTTTTTGTCCTTTTCAACCAATGTCTTTTTTTCTTGTCATATTTCATCATTTTCAATCTTATCTTGTCCTTCTGTCCCACCGCCTCTTCTAATATTTACTTTCAAGGTTGAGTGCATTTATTATATGTATATTTCATTCATTTTGCATCCTAATTTCTTTCTTCTTTGTAAATTGTAGTACCGGCGGAAACAAAATCAAGATCCGCGAAAACGACAGAAGAGCAATAACGGGATAAGATTCAAAAAGCAGTAGAATCAAGAAAAAAATATGAAGAATAAATGAAGGTAATTCATACATTCGAAGTTTTTACCATCATATTTTTTATTGTCTTATTTTTCTCATCATCAATAATCCATCAAATTTTATGATCACAGAGGTATATGTCGAATTGAAGTTGAAGTCGCTTACAATGGACATAGTCTAGAAAACAGTAACTCAAACTATACCAAGTAAACGAGCAAGAACACAACAACGAAAAATGTTTTTGAAACAACAACAAGAAAGAACGGTTTTGCACCGTGACGGAAACAACATCAATGGTATCAATGTACGCAATTTATTTTATTTCTAGACTTTCTTCGCTTATCTATTTTAGTAATAGCATAGAACAAATAGAACAAGTCCACAAGGATTAAAAAAACTAAAGCAACCAAGCCTATTGATTCTCCTCGTCAAAAATAGAAACACATCTAAGTCAAAAGCATGCTCAAATGCTTCACTTACAACCTGCAAGTCCAGATCTTCCACTCTTGCTAACAAACCCTTAAAATCTAAATTAGATCAAATGTTGTTAGAATGATTGATCTTAATTTATCCAGTGCTTAATCTAACTTCATTAAGAACGAGGTTAAAGAAAAGAGCATAATAACAACCACAATGTGTCGATTCATATGTGTTTAGATTCATTTAAACCAGTATTTGACGAAATTTTAGTTCAAAAAAACCACAACAAGAAAGTGATATCTTGCACCCAAACTACATTGAAGATGATGCTTTTTTTGTTGCTATTTTCTAATTCAACATACATAATACTATGACGAGAAAGCTCTTGTCGGCATGAATGTATGCAGACCATATCCATAAAGTAATAGAATAATCAACTATAACAATACTCAGCTCCATATAATTTTAAAACGAAGACAGAATAAAAAAAAAAAGATTCTATTAAGCTCCAATCATTTCATCTATTGATTTTATTTGTCATAAGCTACTATCTCACTCAAAAGCTTAAATTGTTAAAAAGTGATGTATATGTACATGCCTAACACTACCCCACACTTGAGAGCTTCCAATTTACATATAAAAGAGCATCTTTCTCTTCTTTGAGTGCTATTTTCCAAGGATGCAATCAAATTCAGGGCCATTAAGAGGAAAGAAAATATCTCAATGGCATGAAACACAACACCTTTTCTTAACCACAATAATTTTATTTCGATTCATTCCACAATAATGGTCTATTTCATAAATATATAGTAGTAATATAAGATATCCTTTTTGAAGAATTACAGATAAAGATCAATTTAGCAACAGAAAATAAGATAAAAGAAGCATTACCTGGTAACCTGAGCATTGGTGAAGAATCCTTTCTTTGCGGTGGAGAGTCCTCCTGGGATCAACAATAGCAACAGCGTGAAGAAAGGGGATAGCCACAAGTCGAATTTGCAATTCTAGGGTTTATCCAATTTTTGTTTAAATTAGGGATATTGTTAAGTTTATCTTGTTTTATTTATTTTCTACTATAAGTACTAAACTCTTGTAATTCAGAAAGCACGATGCAATAAAATATCATTTTTTCTTTTTTTTCAACTTCTTTATGGTATCAGAGCCATTGTAATTGTGCCTAGCTTTTTCTTAACCGAATCATGGCCAAAGAATCAACTCTCACAATTCAACAATTTCACCAATGCTCTAGTCTAATCTCTATAAAGCTAAACCTCAAAACTATCTCATATGGCGTTTCAAGTTATCCCCTCGTGTGTACCACCACATTTCATCATCTGTGAAACCTGAGGAGAAAACAAAAGATGCAGAAGAGGAAGAAATTGACAATCCAGATTATCCAATCTGGCATGTCAACGATGGCCTACTAGTGTCCTGGCTTCTGGGCACTATGAAGGAAGAAGTTGTGAGCATGATATATGAGGAAGATGCCACAGCACACCAAATCTGGACAGCATTGGATGAGCAACTCCTACCACACACTACTGAGAAGAAAGGTAATCTTAAAAACTTACTGATGGGACTGAAAAAATGTAACAAATCCGTTGATGAATATCTAAAAGAATTTAAGTTTATCTGTGACAACCTGGCTGCCATCGAAAAGCCTGTGTCAGACCTAGACAAAGTATTTCAATTCTGTCACGGATTAGGCAATGAGTACATGAATTTCAGAACTGCCATGCTCACAAAGGCCCCATACCCCTCTTTTAGTCAACTAATCACATCCTTGCAAGGGTATGAACAAACTGTTAGGACACAGCAGATTGAACTAAAGCAAGCAGCAGATCAAAATCAAGCTTACTTCACTCGTAGAGAAGAGAAGAGGCGTAAGAGAGGAGGTGGTGGGGCTTCAATTCCAGAGGCAGAGGATTTGCCCCAAAGAGAAGAACTCACCGATCCAAACTTAAATCAACAGTGAGGCAATCCACGGACATCGATGGCACACCGGTGAACAATCAAAGCCATCTAGCAACTCGGTCCAAGATTGACTCGCCAAATTTGTGGAAGATTCAATCACATAGCCTTAGATCACAGGTACAGTGTTTGACCATACCTATCGGGCCTCGAGGATGTTCCAAAGGCACCGGGCGCGCATGAAATTAACAGACAAGAGTGATCCAAATTTTCTATGCAGATATCTGGCAACATCACATATGACACATGATGAAGGTAATCTTCTACTAAACAAAAATACACTGAACCGATAAGATTTATGTTGGTAATGGAACTGGATTAAACATAACACATAAAGGAGATGCATATGTTGGTGATCTAAAACTTAAGGATGTTCTTGTTGTACCCGAATTGACTAAGAACCTACTATCTGCTGGCAAATATGCTTCGATAATGAATGTGTTTTTGAGTTCACTAATGTTGGTTTTGTGATTAAGGACAAGGATCGAGAATCATTGCTAAGGGACAAAAAGGGCGTACTCTATGCAAGAGATGAGGACCTAAAAGAGGCTCTAAGTGCGCTAAGTCGTGAAAGGCACTGCTTATTTGGCATGAGAGACTGACACCTCATGCAAAATTAGTTTCTGCTTTAAATAAGAACTCTTTAATTAATGTTAGTGATTGACCTCAATGTACCAAGGTTTGTGTTAGTTGTTAGATGGGCAAAAGTTGTAAACTTCCTTTAATAAAAGTAATAAAAAGTCGTGGTTTCTTTAAAAAAGTACATTGTGGTCTACTGGGACCAAATTTCATAAAGATCAAACCAAGGTTATCGTTATTATGCTATATTTGTTGATGACTACTCACGCTTTTACATGGTTGTATCCACTTAAGGAAATCTGAGTTCTTTGAATGCTTTCTAAGGTTCCAAAACTAGCGTAAAACCAATTAAATCACAAAATCAAGGTGTTCCAAAGGTGATGGAGGAGGAGAGTTTAAACTTATCAATTTTTAACTCATCTTTCGTAATGTGGCATTGCATTACAGATTTCATGCCCTCACACTCGAACGTAATGGAGTGGCAGAGAGGAAACATAGACATGTGGTAAAACAGGCTCACATTAATGTTTCATGCTAATGTGCCACAACACTTATGGGTAAGCCTTTTCTCACATCCGCTTATCTCATAAACAAAGTTACCATCCTCTAGTTTGCATTTTCGCACTTCATATTTTAAGTTGTTTCACAGAAATCCAGATTATAATGGTCTCGAAATTTTTGATGTCAATGTTTTCCCACTTCGAGGCATCATGGTCAATCAAAATTTGCAAAAAGAAGTGTTCCTTGTGTGTTTTTAAGGTATAGTCCTTCTCACAAAGGAGATAGATGTTTGGATCCTTTAACAAAACGAGTATATATTTCCGCACATGTTGTTTTTAATGAGGATGTGTTTCCTCTTAAACCACCAACAAGCAAGAGTGCATTAGTACCTACATCGAGTGTGTGGATTATCCTACTATCGATGAACGTGAGAACACAAATAGTCCCATTGATTCTCGCAAATGACTCATCTAATCCCGCAGTCATCTCCGACTATTGTCCGTCGTAAAATCAAGACTCGACATCACGTAAAATGAAGAACATCAAACTGCTGTATACAGAAAATTCAGAGAACAAGATCATCCTCGATTTCCCAAATCTCAAGAATAAAGAACTTAAAATTCAGTGCACACCTACCCCCTGAGTCGAGGCATCACACACACCTTCACCTACTGTGACCTATAAGAGATAGAAGACTTCCATCATACTTACAGGACTATGCCCCAAAGTAGTGGATGGTGATATTAAACTTGAACCAAAACAATCGAATCGCTCTCAAACAAATTTAATGGGTCAAAGCCATGGAGGAAGAACTTACAAAGATTGAAGGACAACAACACTTGATTCTAGTGCCTGCACTCTCCAAACACAAACATAGTAAGGTCCAAGTGGGTTTTTAGTCAAAACAAAGGAGGATGGTAGTCTTGAGAGATATAAGGCTAGATTAGTAGCCCAAGGATACTCAACAACAACCTGAATTGATTTTGAGGAGACTTTTAGCCCAAGAATCAAGCCTACTACTATCGATTGGTCTTATCTTTAGCTATGTCTCATGATGGCCAATGAGATAGCTTGGATGTCAAGAATGCATTCTTGCATGGACACCTTAAAGAAACTGCCTATATGACACAACCACTGTGTTTTGAAGATGATTAAGCCACATCATGTGTGTCTCATTATGTAGGTCTTTGTATGAACTTAAACAAGCCCCAAGGGCCTGGTTTGATAGACTATCCCAAAGGTTTACTTCAACTAAATTTTCAAAGCAAGAAGCGCATTCCTCCATGTTTGTTTTCAGTGAACAGGGTGATGTAGTGATAATGTTAATCTATGTAGATGACATTATAATCACAGCAAAGACTTACGCTTATTCTTGACCTAATTAATAAACTCACCAAGAATTCTCCCTTAAGGATTCGGGGCTTAAGGTATTTTCTTGGCATAGAAATCAAGGATACACCCTTATGCGGTGTTTCGACTCAACAAATATGCCCAAATCCTTGCTTACAAGAACTCAAATGAGCTCCTCATAGCCCCTATTGCTACCCCATTGGCACCGAAGGCACAGTAATACCAATGCATCTTCAACCCTTTCGATGCATTCACTTTCGTAAGCATAGTAGGGGCACTGCAATATCTCACCTTTACAAGGCCGATATCACTATGCCGTGAATGTGGTCTCACAAAGACTTTGCCACCCCACTTTGGGTCATTTCAAGGAGGTCAAAAGGTTGCTTCGCTTTGTTAAGAGTACAACAGACATGGGCTCCACTATCTCCAACAGAGTCCATCTACTCTCTATGCCATAGTGATGCAGATTGGGCTGGATGTCCTACTACTAGAGAAGTACAAGTGGTTTTTGTGTTTTCCTAGAGCTAATCGCATCTCTTGAGCTCCAAAAACAACCAACAAAGGCTCGCTCTAGCCTCGTGCTCGAGTACAGTGTCTATGGCGCCTACTACAAAGCAGAGTTGGTTTGGGTTACACATCTTTTACGAGATATTGGTGTCCGGTCGTCCACCCACCTCGCCATCAGGTGACAATCTCAAAGCTTTACATATGACCGTTAATCCTATGTTTCACTCTCTCGGTCTAAGCATTTCAAATAGACTATCATTTTGTTCGTGAGAAGGTTGCCGTCACGACAACTTATTACACGGTTTGTGCCGCCTACTCAAAGAGCTTAGTCGATATTTTCACTAAGCCCTCGCCGAAGCATCGCTTTTCTACATATAATAAGCAATCTCCGTGTTCGCTTTCTCTCCCACGCCATTGAGGGGATGAAGAATTACAGGATAAAGATCAATTTAGCAACAGAAAAATAAGATAAAGAACATTACGTGGATAAAGAAGCATTGGTGAAGAATCCTTTCCTTGCATGCAGAGTCCTCCTGGATCAACAACAAAGAATAAATAAAGAAGAAAGGATAGCCAAAGTCAAATTTGCAATTCTGTGGTTTATCCAATTTTTGTTTAAATTAGGGATATTGTTAAGTTTATCTTGTTTTATTTATTTTCTACTATAAGTACTAGACTCTTGTAATTCGTAAAGCACGATGCAATAAAATATCATTTTTTTCAACTTTTTACTTTTTGATGAATAATAATACCATCAAGGTTAAGTTCATCTTTTATATGTGTATTTCATTCATTTACATCATCTTTTTCTCTTGTTTGAATCAGTATATATAATTGAAAACAAAATCAAGATATGTTAAAATGATGTAACAACAACATCGGCGTAAGATTCAAAAAGCAATAGTTTCAAAGAGAAAAAATCAAATAGAGGTCATTCACATGTTCAAAACTTTTACCATGATTATCTATGAATCCGTCCTTTTGTGACAAATAATTACCTCATTTTATGAATACAGTATAGATAAGAAAAGCTGTTGAATTTGAAGCAACAACAATACATAATGATTTAGCTTCAAATAATAGTAACATCAATAAAGATATTTTATTACTAAACTTTCTTCGCTTTTATGTTTTTAGTATGACTAATCAAAACGCTATGAAGACAAATCAAGATATGCCGAATCACAACTCGAACAATTACAACGTAAGATTCAAAAAGCCATAAAATCAAAAGTGTTACGGAGATCTAATGAAGGTAATTGACACATATGAAATTTTTAATAGTGCCTTTATTTATAATTATGTGAATATTACACTTACACTCTATTTCTTTCATTGTACATTTTATAGAATTCGAACATCATGTACAAACAACAATTACAGAGCCAACAAAAAGAAATGATCGACGGTATTTCCTCAATGATGAGATGAGGATTATGAATTGTAAAAAGAACTTATGTAATGATTATTTCTTTAATGATAATGCTTCTAACAAGTAGAAATTTCATGACTTGAGCTTCTTTTTGAATAAGTCACTCATATATGAGCCAAAATTATCTGGACATAATCGGTTAAAGAAAATAAACAATTGTATCAATTGCAACGCAAGAATTTGAACCTCCTATATTTTGTTGCGACAATGGGAAGATAAAAAACGGTACCTTAACCGTGAGGGCCCCTCGCCCCGATCTCATAGAATGCGAGAGAGGTTAATCAGTAACTCAAGAGCTCCAACATGGGCTACCTTTTAAACCAAAAAGGCATCGGGCTGTTATCAATCGGAAATCAACCCCATTACGGGAATCGAATCACCGACTCCAAATTTAGGTTCTAGGTCGCACAACACACCCATGCCTTCACCACTGTGCCATATCCAGTGGATACAATGGGAAGATAAAATTATCATCATAAGATGTCCCTAATACTTTATATCATCTTTTAACCTCACAACTAGAATTGTGTAAATAATTTCAAAAAATATCCGAGCATACAACAATATTTTTTATTTACATCTTTTGAGTTAAACTAGACAAAGATTTGGTTTCACACAAACTTAGAGTTTACACATTTCGAGTTCAATGGCAAATTTATCACAATCTACCAAGTACTCCCTACGCTCCTATTTAATTGTCGCATTGTTTAAAAACAAATTTTCCTTTTTATCTGTCAGGTTATATTTCTAAAGCATTATTTATCAGTATTTTTCTACGCCTACCATTATTTATTAAGCGGGTGGAGCTTGAAAACAACATCAGCATTAATTATATTCAATGGGTGTTATTGTCATTTGATGTTAAGTCAAAGATTAACTACTCTCCTTAATATATGTGTATATTTAAAGAATCGCGATAGCTTAAATGTAAACGGAGAGTATTGGTTATTATCTAAATGTGTGCCACATTCAAAATTACTGGCACACATTTTGATTATATTAATGAAGTTCAACTCAAAAATCATGACACCTAATCAATTTGATAAGTTTGCATGTGCGGAAATTCCGAACAAGGAAAAGTATTCTGAATTGCACGAGTTAATGTTGAGTCACATGATGCATGGGCCATGCGAATTACAAAATATCAAAAATTCATGCATGGTTGGTTAATGAAGAATGTAAGTACTACTATCCCCGTGACGTTTATTGTTCTATAATTCAAGGGAAATACGGATACCCAATTTACATGAGACGGAAAACAAGATTATAATACCTTGTATGCAATGCATTATTAGACAACCGTTGGATGGTTCCACAATGCATACCTTATAACTGGATAAATCAGCATCTTCTTACTTTCCATCATACCACAAAGTATCTAAAGTTAAGTAAATAAAATATATTTTTATCTTATGCATTAAAATGGAGAATTCTAAGTTGATCAATATACAAATCTTATTTTATGCATGTTAAGTAATATTATATATATATATTATTCAATTAATTTTTTATCAGAGTTCATTTGTGGGATTAATAGTGATTATGAACTTATGTTGTTCAAATGCATGGATAGCAAAAGTATATCTATAAATACCGAACTAATCAACATCAATATATCACATGCAAAGCACGTGCCTTTTGCTAATGCTACAGTGTCTATATATATATATATATATATATATATATATATATTCTTAATGATTCTGTAAAGATCGTTGGTATGAACTCGAATTTAGATATAATTTGTGCGGATTTTATAGCATGAAAATTGAATATATATATATATATATGCATGTTGTGTATTAAAACCCAAAACCCAACCCGACCTAACCAACCCATTGTGCTTTATAGTCATTCTAGGATTTGCAGTCTGATATATTTTCATCATGTTACCTAGCCAAACCCGCCACATTTGGTTTGGTTTGATTTGATTTGGATCAGTTTTTTTAGAACCAACCTAACTTATGCTTTGTAAACACCCAAGCTCAGCCCTAAGTTTCTACTACAACATTTAAGCCCAATATATCATAGAAAGACCATAGTGAAACCTTAATGCCCTAGCCATATTTAATATACACCATTGAAGCGCCAATATATCATAGAAAGACCATAGTGAAACCTTAATGCCCTAACCACATTTAATAAATGTTGGTGTTTTCTTTCTACTACACTTTGATGTGGTGTGTGAACACATGAGAAATAATTCCTTTTGAGCATAGAAAGGACAAAATGAAGTATAGGAACAAACCAGCACTACAGGTAATAGACTTAGTACGGAAGGAAACAGTAGTACAGGATTCAGTAGAAAATATAATTGATGCCTCTACACAGTCCCTATTTTCTAAAGTCCAATAGACAAACCACGCTGTTACTCAAACCAGCCGCTAGTCGATCACCCTTTGGGCTCCAACAGACCCCATGAACGCTTCCACCGGTTCCTTTATACTTTTGAAGGATATATCCATGTTTCACCAACCAAATATGCACACAGCTATCCTGAGATCCGAGGCCAAGTAGTCGCCGTCCGGGCTGAATGCAAAACACACCACGTCGCTGAGAATTCCAAAACAAAAACGTCTATATTAAACCACATATAGAAGATGCCCCACACCAAAGTTTTTCACAGTCAAATATTCTAACCTATGGACAATGTTGTAAAGGAGTTGGCCTTGTTCAACGTTCCATAGTTTCACTATGGAATCATATGATGCACTGAAAAGTTTCAAAAGAAAGAAAGTATTAGCCAACTTCGCTCACTTAAAATCAAAGAGCATAAATAACAGTAGCAAAACAGATTATACCTTGCTAATCTCAATGGCTTGTTTGGATCGTCTCCAGTGGGGCACCATCTAATAGCAAACACCCCCTGTAGAAACATCCATTGACCCCAACATGTAAACTAGATATAAAACAACAGATCCTGATAGAACAACATGTAAAGAACTCAGAAAGATTGGTTACCTCAGTGTGCCCCTCCAAGTCATGTACAACATTGTCCTGATTTATTTTCCATATCTGCAAGATGATTTGCAAACCAATCAAGATATAATTTGATACAACTTTATTCAAAATCAGGAAGCATTTAAAATATCAACTGAAAGTGCATGACATATCTATAAGTATATATATATTCCGTAATTTTATTACTTATTATACAGAGGTAGTTTAATTTATTTTATCTTGTAAACCTCTTATTACAGCTGTATTATAAAGCTTTATAAGTGGTTAGCTAGTTTATTAGTCGCCTTAATGGTGTAGTTCCCAACTACTCATTTATTAGCCACCTAGCCGTTATTCTTGTAGTGGTTCTAGACTCAGTATAACTCTTTATAAATACTCAGCCATTTGGCCTCGATTAATAAGAAGAATTAACTTCTATATCTTATATTCTCTCTCTCTAAATTTCTACATGGTATCGTAGACTATCCGAAAATATTCAGATTTCTTTTCCAAGAATCTGCTCCTCTTCTTCCTTCTTTTCTTTCTCTTCAAAATGTCGGAATATGAAACGACTCAAGTAACTTCAAAAATTCTTCCAAACAAATTAGTGGATTAGATAATCCTACTCTTCAAATCACCAATATAAAACTCAAAGGAGGATCAAACTACCGCAATGGGCACAATCGCTAAAATCTTTATCACCGGTAGGAGGAAATCGATATCTTACTCGAACTACCAAAATTCCGCATAAAACCGATGAAGAGGCCTATGAAGTTTGGGAAACAGAAAATGCTATCATCACCGGGTGGTCAGCCAACTCGATGGAAGATGAGATTACACAGTTTCACCTTTTCTATCCATCTCAAAAAAGCTATCCGGGATAATCTTGCACACTCTTACTCGATCAAGTGGAATTTTGCTCAAGCTTTTGTGTCGTAAACACTCAAAAACACCAAACAGGGTTCCTGGATGTAACTAGATACTTTAATTCCCTCACGGCAAAGGGCAAGAATATGACCAGCTAACCTTTATCGAGTGGGACTGCATTGGAGAGATGCAGCAAATTTCAAAACTCGATTGAAAAGAAAGGATGTTTGACTTCCTTAGTGGCCTTAACCCAATCTTTGAAGCAAACAGAGAAAGGATCCTTGCACAGTTCCCCCTTCCTTCGCACTTGTAAGCCTCTCGCTACTCTTAGGAAGGAGGAAAGCAATAAGGGTGTCATGGGAGGTCTACTACCCACTCCAGAGGAAACCATTCACCGCTACTACCAACGAGGAGTCCGCTTTCTTGAGTGGACACTACAAGGGTCCTTCAAAAGGAATGACCAGAAGAATAACCTTATGTGTGACCACTGCAAAAGAAGGGGTCACACTAAGGACTCTTGCTGGAACCTTCATGGCAAGCCCCACATCTCCAAAAGAATCGTAATAACAAGACAAGGGGCAACCGACAGTACTAAAAGAAAGCTTACGGTGATGTCGACACCCTAATCTTTTTCAAAGGAACAACCGGAAGCATTGGATCTTCTCGCTTGAAAAAGAATGCAACTTAAATCGAGACCACCGCTGAGCCATCGCCTAAAATGGTAAGAACACCTGATTATTGACTCGTGCATCAAGTCATATGACAGTGATTTCTCCTTTAATACTTACTATAATACCACCAACACGCACTTTGTTAAAATAGTCATGGAACTTTGTCCAAGGTTAAAGGTCTAGAACTGCATAAATTTATGATAATCTCACTTCTGTAGTCGGGCCTGCTCCAAAACAAACTCGTAAATCTTCTTTCTGTGAGCCAATTTTGTAAACAAAGAAAGTGTGGTGTTAACTCTCTCCTCTACCCACTTCTCCTCTACCCACCGTGAGTTTCGTAATGGGATCTTTGGAGAAGATTGGCAAGTATGCTAAGAAGACCAAGGTCTCTATCTCGTTCAAGGCAAGCCTGTTAAAGCCGATAAGGGACTTAGTGTGTCGAAAATGCTCCTAAATGTAATAACATTATGTTGTTACACCTACGCTAGACATCCTAATTTTCAAGATCTTAAAAAGTTGTATCCTGATTTGCTTTCCGTGTAACACCAAGATGTGAAAGGTGAATTTTGTGAACTTTCCAAGCATACTGTAGTGTTTTTAAATCTATCCCTTACAAGGAATATGCCCCATTCAATCTTATACATACCGATGTTCGGGGACCATCACAAAACCCTAATCTCACTCAAACCAAATGGTTTGTCACATTCATAGATGACCACACAAGATTATCTTGGGTCTATCTTATGAAACAAAAGTCTGATGTTTGCCAACTGTTTGAAACCTTTTACAAAATGATTGAAACTCAGTTCAACACTAGAATTCAAATTCTCAGATCAGATAATGGTACTGAGTATTTAAATTCGGTGTTAGGACCTTTTTTAACTGAGAGAGGTGTCATTCATCAAACCTCTTGTACCAACACTCCTCAGCAGAATGGCGCAAGGCAGAGGAAGAATAAGCATCTCTTGAGGTTACTAGAACCCTTTTGTTCTCTTATAATGTGCCTTCTACTTATCGGGGAGAAGTCGTTTACACCCACCTTCTCGATAAAACAGAATGCCCTCTAGAATACTTGGGTTCAGATCTCCTATTGAGTGCTTCACTCAGACTTATCCTCATTGCAAACTCATTTCCTCCATCCCTCTAAAGGTTTTTGGTTGCACTGCCTTTGTCCATATTCATTCCCAGCATCAGAGCAAATTTGGACCAAGTGGCGCTTAAAACTATCTTTATTGGATATTCAAATTACTAAAAAGGTTTTAAATGTTTTGATCCTCTCGAACCACAAGTTTTATGTATCTTATGATGTCACCTTTTTTGAAGATTAACCTTACTTTTCAAAGGATGATAGCACTGACTTCAGTCAATACAACTTCCTTAACCATGATAATACCTTGCCTATTATTGATCCTGATCCTCTTCTTGACACGCTACCTAATCAGCCTGCTGAGACAGTAACAATGCCTAACAAAGATATCATTGTCTACACTAGGCAAAAGAAGCCTCCAAGAAATCTTAGCACTGCTGTTCCATCTCCTGATGATACCTTTGAGACTAATGTGCAGGAACATCAAGATATTGTTGCTGAGGAAGTCCCCATTCCTACGGAACCTGAGAACTCACAGCACCATGATGAACTGCCCAATGCCTTGAGGAAAAGCACTAGGGAATGTACTAAACACCCCATTGACAGGTTTGTCTCTTATGGTAAAGTATCTACTTCCTTTAAATCTTACCTTGCCAACCTTGATGTTGTATCTGTACCAAAAACCATCCAACAGGCCCTTGATTGCCCTCTCTGGAAAAAGGCTGTTATAGAGGAGTTAACTGCCTTGGAGGACAATCACACCTGGGATCTTGCACCTATGCCAAAAGGTATAAGGCCTGTTGGATGTAGATGGTTATTTACACTCAAGCATAATCCTGATGGCACTATTAGTAGGCATAAAGCCAGATTAGTGGCCAAGGGCTATACCCAAACTTTTGGGGTTGATTTCAATGAAACTTTGGCCCCTGTTTCTAGACTAAACACTGTCAGAATCATTATATCCATAGTTGCTGTCAATAACTGGACATTGCACCAAATGGATGTAAAAATGCCTTCCTAAATGGTGATTTGAAAGAGGAGGTCTATATGCACCCTCCCCGGTTTCGTAACAAAACCTAATCTGATTTGTAAACCGAACAAGTCTCTATACGGGCTTAAATAATACCAAGAGCCTGGTTTGACAGTTTTTTCTCGAGTCATGAAAAGTGAGGATACAATCAAGGGCATAGTGATCATACTTTGTTCTTCAAACATACATGAGGAAGTATCACTATCCTTTTTGTGTATGTGGATGACATTGTCATCACCGAAATTCAAGTCCTCAAATTTACTCCTTAAAAGTCTCTTACACAATGAGTTTGAAATTAAAGATCTTGGACAACTCGAGATACTTCTCGGAATAAGTGTCTCAGATCCAAAGAGGGATACTTCTTACACAGAGAAAATATACTATGGATCTGCTTAACCGAATATGGCCTATCGGTGCAAACTCATTGACACTCCTGTGACTCAGTAGTGTTAAATTTGGTAGAGATGCCGATGGTGAACCCACAATCAAGAGAAGTTTCAGAGATTAGTAGGGAGGTTGATATATTTGTCCCACACAAGACCTGCCATTTCCTTTGTCGCCACCCAAATCACCGGCCATGCATTCTCCTAAGCAAATACATCTTGATGCAAATGCACGAGGCTACTGAAATTTCTCAAAGGAAGTCCAGTAGTTGCATCCTATTCAAATCACAAGGAACAAAAAGATTGAAGGCTATGTTGATGCAGATTGGGCGTTCTCAGGATCGATGTAAAATCTACATCCGGTTGGTGCATCTATCTATTTGGGAATCTGGTTTTTGGAGGAGTAAAAACAAATAATAAGTGGCAAGAAGTTCAACAGAAGCAGAATTCAGGGCCATTGCCCTTGGAATTTGTGAGCTTTTATGGATCCAGAGAGTTATGAAGGAACTCAAAATCCCCTTCTCAAGTCCTATCAACCTATTCAGTGATAGTAAATCAGCTATAGACATCTCCAACAACCCCGTCCAACATGATAGACTAAACATGTTGAAATTGACAGCATTTCATCAAAGAGAAACAGAAGATGGCAAGATCTACTTATCTTACATTAACACCAAACAAAGAAGTGGTCGATGTCTTTACTAAAAGATTACCTAGGGTTCCTTTCCAATCAGCCAAGAGTGCTTGGTTTATTGGATATCTATAAACCAAATTTTAGGAGGAGTATAAGTATATATATATTCCGTATTTTTATTACTTATTATACAGAGGTAGTTTAATTTATTTTATCTTGTAAACCTCTTATTACAAATTGCATTTATAAAGCTTTATAAGTGGTTAGCTAGTTTATTAGTTGTCTTAATGGTGTAGTTCCCAACTACTCATTTATTAGCCACCTAGCCGTTATTCTTGTAAAGGGCTCTGCATCAGATAACTCTGTATAAATACTCAGCCATTTGACTCAGATTGTCCTGATTTATTTTCCATATCTGCAAGATGATTTGCAAACCAATCAAGATATAATTTGATACAACTTTATTCAAAATCAGGAAGCATTTAAAATATCAACTGAAAGTGCATGACATATCCATCAGCTACTAAAAACTAGAACGATATTGCAGCACTTTAAAGAGTAGCTTGTACACTGATGCTTCTAAGGACACTTCGCACTATAAAGGGTCTAAGGTACGTAAGAACAAGTCATAACGTAACAAGTACTAGTTTAATCAAGAGTAAAACACTACGCACATACCTTTACAAAGATGATCATCGGAGCCAGAGGCCAAAAAGAACCGGTCGGATCCCATCCGACGCTATTAATCTCATCCTGCATTTAAGTGGTTCGAACCACTAACCAGGTAATTTACAACACAAGGCTTAATGAAAGAAAATAATCTTGGCTTTTATCAAAAATTCAGATCCAGACCGTATGACCAACAAAGCATTTAATTGGTTTATTGTCCCCAATCTTGCAAACATATATCCTTGTGTCACCGAGCCTGTTGCAAACGAAACATTATCTAACCAATCCGCATCTAATACAGTCCCGATAAATTAAATATCCAAGTCATTGAATAAGAAGAAAAGGAAAAAGGATAAATTGAATAAAGAAAGTATATACATGATGATACCTTCATGAAATTCAAATTTTTGTTTACATTCCTCAGCTTTCAGATCCTGCATAACAACCGCTTTTTTTTTTCATTATTCCAAATAAGAATGTAATCACATTTCTTGTTCCATTTCACGTAACCTTTGCCTTCCTTATGCTTGGTTGGTGTACTCTTAAGCTCCCCGAAAGATAGGTTCAAATATCAGCTCCTAATCACTTTTTCAATCACTGAAACTAATCCACAACTCGCTAATCATTTTAAAAATCCTCTGTTTTTTCACAACATTCTATGTTCCAAATGAAACGAGGAAGACAATATAGCAAACACGATATGTACAAATATCAGCTCCTAATCACTTGTTCAATCACACTGACAGCTCCTAATCATTTCAAAAAAACCCAAATAAATCCTCTGTTTTTTCCACAACATTCTATTCTATGTTCCAAATGAAACGAGGAAGACAATATAGCAAACATGATATGTACAAATATCAGGTCCTAATCACTTGTTCAATCACACTGACAGCTCCTAATCATTTCAAAAAATCCTCTGTTTTTTCCACAACGTTCTATTCTATGTTCCAAATGAAACGAGGAAGACAATATAGCAAACATTTTATCACAACATTCTATTCTATGTTCCAAATGAAACGAGGAAGACAATATAGCAAACATTTTATGTGCATAATAAGGACAGAGAAAATAAAAGATAATCAGTGTTTGAAATCGAGTCAAAGTGACTCGACTCAACCCTATTCCTAAAGAACATAATAGAAAAACAAAAAAACGAAAAACAGAAGTCTGAATCCTTCACTTTTCATTGCTGGTCAATGCCCTCATTTATACAAGAAATAAGGTAGAAACCTAGATGGTTCAAACTCTAATTAGGATAAAGCCAATTTTATCTCAAATCATGCAGCTATGCAGAAATTCAAAGGCTACCCTTTTATCTTCTACCCTAATTTTATCTTTATCTTCTGAATTTGATGTGTATACAATTTCTGTCAACTTTCGATCTTTATCCGTTTTCTCATAATACTTACACTGGATAATGTGAAAAACAAAAATGAAAGGAGCAGGTTTAACTCACCGTCGTGGCTCCAAATCCTAGCTTGCCCATCGTTGGAATAAGTTGCCAACAACGTTCCATCATCCTATTAATGAGTGAAACGAAATGACAGACAGGAATACAGAATATCATCCAGGTTTTGACGAAGCAGGCAAGAGAACACGAAAGGCAAACAAAATAGCACACGCAAAGCTCAATTTTCCTCTAAGTCATTCACAAATTCATCAGAAAAAGAACAACATTCAATCAAGTGAAATTGATACACGAACAAATATCTGCTCTGCTCCCTACGACTTAAATGGCAGACAAAGTGCACAAATCCAAGATTTACCTTCCATTGAAGAGCCGTGACTTGTTTCTTTTCCAAATTCATTTTTGAATTAAAATGGTGCAATATTTGTATGCGTCTGATTTGGGAACTTAAGGGATCAAATTCCCAGATTCTAGCAGTAGCATCCCTTGACCTGGGTCAGGAAATTACACAGGATTAAAATTCCCAAACAGTTATGTATTACTATCCAAATTCCTCTTATTATTAATTCGTGACATACTCACACGGATGCAAGAAGCGATGCATTTGGCGCCCATTCACACTGTGTGACCTAAAACAAAGAAATAACATTTATTAAAAACAAAAACCGTGAACTTTAAAAAACAAAGATGATGAACGTACCAAAATAATAGTATATACCACTGAAAAACAACCCAAATAAAGAAAAGAAAAGAAACCTCCGAGGTGTGGCCATGCAACAAAGTGATTTCAGATTCACGAAACACCGTACACGTGGAGTTAAAATTCCTCTATATAATTGAAGGGGAGCCTCCATCTCTATGTTTAATTGCTGTGATAACATCATGCAACATAGTAGTTATAAGTATACCAATCAAGAAAATGAAGAAATTACAATTGCGACAGTGTAACTATTGTTTTCGTGTGTCTCTATTTATCTCGTGATCCTAAAACTTAATCATGCATGCAGTCACAGCGAATTTCCATGGCTGAATAACTGATAAAAGGGGGAATTAATCAACAAAGAAATCCGACCCTGGACTAAAGCATATTTATCAACAAAGAAATCCGACCCTGGACTAAAGCATTTATCAAGAAAGAAACCCTACAGTGCAAGAACCAAAAATTAATGGGATCGACAAAAATAAAAATCAAAAAATACTGATCAATTCCACCAAAATATACTAATTATCAACACAAGGGAATTTACCAAGAAAGAAATCCTACCCTAGACTAATGCATTTATCAAGAAAGAAACGCTACAGTACAAGAACCAAAAATTAACGGGATCGACCAAAAAAATTACTGATCAATTCCACCAAAATATACTAATTATCAACACAAGATAACAAAGAAGAATGACAGATCCTGAATGATTAACTACACTAGACTAATGCAAGAACCAAATTAATGGGATCGCAAAAAAAACTGATCAATTCCACCAAAATATACTAATTATCAACCCAAGATAATAAAGAAGAAGGAAAGAACCTAAAAGATTAACGGTTATTGAGCTTCAAGATGTAAGAGCAATCTTCGATCACTTTATCCGATAGCAACGAAGAATGAAAGAACCTGAATGATTAACGGTTATTCAGCTTCTAGATGCAAGAGCAATCTTCCCTTTATCGACTGTAGTACTGAACAAAAACTCCAAGACTTTTTTTGAATTTTAAATTTCAACTCCAAGATTTTATAGTAGTAGTTATTGAGCCTAGGTCTTCTGGTTTTTTTTTCCCCTTTATTTTTTGCTTTTCTTTTGGGTAATCAAGAAGCAAGAAGTTGAATACTTCATGAACTAGAATGACCTCTGGAAACAATTTGTGCTTTTGTTTATTATTACGGGAAGGATAGTAATAATCCTTTTATGTTTTCGTGTTTGATTTAAGAGGAATAGCAAATAATTGAGTATCATTTTCTCAATTATACAAGCAGTTGATCTGCCATGTTTCCTAAAAATAAGGTAAACAACCGAACATGTAGACATAGATTAAGGCAAATTATTCATTCCTAGCCAACAAAAGTGATGATATAGAATCACCGAATAGTAGGAACTTCCGGATATGAAAGAGTTGTGATGTGTAAAACACGATTTTATGATAAAACAACACCCAAAATAATCAGTAATGTTTACGAACGTAATTGCAAAATAAGAATGCAAATGCAAAGTAAAAAATGTAATCTGGCATTAAACTGGTCTCCTTATTGCCAAACTATGGTTCCAACTTCCAAGTTCAAATACCCTAAACCCTAAGTTCCAACCCTAAACCCTAAGTTCAAATATCAGTTAAACAGGTCTACTTTATGCTATAAATTAAACAAAACATGCTATTCAAATCCGAAACTAAACATATGACCGAAAAAATGATAGTAACATAATCAGATAAAAACACATATGAAGTCTCAGAATGCAATACAACTAGTTGAGCTAATATGTAAACAGAACGGCACAATTCAGCACCAAAACAAACAAAAAAAAATGTATCTAAAACGCTCTATACACAGTAGCACATATATCTAAAACACAATCTGAAACTATCATTGGACGGGAAATAGATCGCTCTATACACAGTAGCACTAGCGCCATCACCATGGCCGACCTCTACACGGAGCTCATAATCTTTACAATTTACAGAGTAAATCTATTGTCTTCCACCCATCGCCGGCCCAAAACAGAGAATCACTTTCCTTTAGACAATTAGTGATATTAATTGAGATTTATTAATATTGACAGAAAAATTATTAACAGTTTTTAAGACTGTTGTGTTTGCGGAAATACAATATACTGTTTTTTTACTGTATGAGCGTTGAAAATGTTTGAAGATCATTTCATTGTTTACAATGGTCAGATTAATTAGCTATATTTTCAAGATAAACCCTAGAAATACACGGGAAGAAGAAGATAATAATGCTCCATTTGAACCCTAGAAATAATGCTCCAATCGAAATACACACCAATCAAAATAACAATATAACCGAGAGGCGAGAGAGAAGAGATAAAGAACAAAGAGAGATGAAAACAACAGACTTACCTCTGCAAATGGCAAGAGCGAGCAGTTTGAGCAGCGGCGGAAGCACCGGCCAAGTCGCGATGAATGAAAGAGGCGAGCTGCTTTCCTTTTCATGTTTTTTTTTATTTTTTTTTAATCTGAAGCGAGTCTGATATTCCCTCCTCATTTTAGTAAGGTTTCCTAAATAAGAAAGTAAAAATAAAAAAAAATTGTAAATTCATTCCTTTGGAATAAAAGAAAATCTATTCTATATCTACACAAACATGTAAGGGTGGAAATGGAATGAATTTATAAATAAATTCCATTCTATTCCCGGCTAAGAAACGAGCCATAAGGGATGCAAATAAGGAGTGTTGTACATATTTAAATTTCAAGGAATGTCAAATTTCACGAGTCAAATTTCCTTCTTGGTGATTACTCAAGCACATCAGGTGCAAAGTTCTGCTATGACTTTGGTTAAATGATAGTGGTGGTTGCCTTCATTAATTATCCTCTCGTTGAATTGGAAATCTAATAAAAACAAGATAATCATATGTTTGATTTTATTGTGTATTTCTTTGAGCAATTGGGAACACTGTTCATGGCTCGGTTTGTCTTTGCAAAGCCGAGTGTGGCACGTTTATTTACTTTTTAAGAAATGCCTCGAGGAACCAACACTTGATTTCTTGAGGTTCAACGATATGAGCCATCAAGTCAAAAATAATGACAATTTTGTTACGCTGACATCCTTTATTGAATAGTGTTATGTATTGGCTGCAAATTTGTGTTTGGGTTGGTTGTATGCTGGTTTGCACTGGTACGAATACATGTATATGGATACACAAATATGGGATACGCACTTGAAGGATGTTTGATAAATATAGGATACGAGTAGGAGGATATATGTGTAAATAAAATATGTATATCTAAGTATCTAGTGTACGCAAGTTTTTATCTAATACCATGCCCTGGTGGATATGATTTAGCCTTTTTTTATCAGATATGAGTTTAACGATTTGCTGCTATGATGTAAAATGATGTGAATATGTTTTGCATTGTACCATTATTGTCATATACTGTTATGTTACTGTTACTGTTATGAGGTGTTACTACAAACAGAGTACATAAGGTGTTACTGTTACTTTTACTATTAATGTTATAAAGTGTTACTACAAATAGAGTACATAAATATATCTGAATTAAGTCTTCAATTAATATCTAATATTAATTGTTAGAGTAATGATACGGTTACAACAAGTGTCACAACGTGTATCTACGCCGTTGATTCCTAATGAAGAGTCATTAATCATTATTGTATCTTTCATGATCAATGGTATGAATACACGTTGTGGCACACGTTGTGTCACAAGGATTGTGTATGTATCATTGCTGTAATTCTTAATATTAATATGCCAATATTATTTATTCATAATTAATAATAACTTGAGTATCAATTTCATTACAACACTTTGTAAAATCATTAATTAATCGTTATTTGATTATCGGCATAATCACAATTTGATTTCAGAAAGTCATTTGTTATCCTTAATAATCATTATTTGATTATCGCATAATCACAATTTAATTTCACAAGGTCGGCGTTTATGTGTGATCCGATAGGATTCTGAATTTGTTGCCAAAAATATAAAATGTATTTATAATTAAAATATTGATTTCATATTTAGATATATATCGTGATTGACATTTAAAAATGTGTCACGAACTCCAATAATTAAGAAGAGTCATGCTACCGACAACATTTCATATGAATTTGTCACAATGTACTACATCCGTCCCAAAATGTAAATCTGATGTACTACCTCCATCCCAAAATGTAAAGTTTAGTTTTTTGGTTTTATCTAATAATGTAAGTTCATTTAGAAAACCAATAAAACATTTAGGGTACTTTTTCCTCATTTATTATATATTCAGCCATTTTTCACTAAAAATCATTTTAGAAAATATTTTCATCAAAATTAATGACATATAATCCATTTAACCAACTTTTTTAATATGTATACAAAAATCCAATCTGTGTGGGAAAAAAAAATTCAACAAACTTACATGCCCGACGGATGTAGTAACTAGTATCATTTCGCTACAGTCGTTAATTGAGTGTCAATACATCAAAAGTTATATCTTATATCCTATATATTATATTCTCTCAAAATAAGACATATTTCCGCATGTAAACTTTCAGCAACAAATATGGAGTATATGAGTAATTATAGAGACACAATAAAAATTATTATTAACTGATGCCACAAATACGATCTTCCACCCTCGATTTTGATGAGTGTTAATTGATTGTGATGCCACCCATCAAAATCAAGGGTAGAAGATCACGTCAGTAGCTTCGTTACAGAATTTTGTTGCTCTTTCTATCATTACTCTATGTATATTTATTCTTACCATTAATAGAAAACACGATTTTTGGATAAATGACAAAAATCTTGAATGCACAAGCTTCGATTCAAGATATAGTGTCAAAATATACACAATATCATGACGAACTCGATCTAAGGATAATTACACAACTGTCAGTTATGATCGATGGCACAACAACAAGCAATTAAGACGCTAAAATGTTGGATTATTTCAATATCAGGCACATTATTATCCACAAGTGATGAGGCAATATTTGGGTTCAAATTTCTTTGCGTTTTCCATATTTTAGTAACAAAACTCAAATACTTCAAACTCATATATATATATATATATATACACACACAAAAGGACAGATAAAAATGAAAAGAAAATAACAATACCATGTGGTATTTATTGAACATCAACGGAAGACAGAGATACACAGTTTTTCTCTCTGCAAAATGGGCACGTACACATCAAGTTTTGGAATTAACATATATTCCTAAGAAAAAGATGCTTTAAGAATAGTAATAGAGTTAAAGTTAGTTCATAAGATAAATAAATAATCACTACTTTTGGCCTACTTACATGCAATTTAGGCGCAAAATAGTCAAAAAGAAAAAGATTTGAGACTTGCTGCTAAAATTGGAGACTTTCTTCGACCTCTTCAATTTTATTTTGGAGTATTCAGTCTGACTACGCTGTCAACATGTTTGATCATGTTTTCCCACATATCAACGGCAGGCTTATCTAAATTTGGAACAAGCCTAATCTTTTTTGTTTTGGGATCATAGTACAAATACTTCAAAAGTTTTACTCCAACGAATTTGCATTGGAATAAAATCTCATCTGTGTGAATTGTGCCAATGGGAATCATATGTTTCACCCTATACTCTTGACCATATAAAAGCCATGTACTATTAAAAGACCAACGTCTAACGAATTCGATCTCCATTTTCGTCCACAGGCCAGTCTCATGATTCAATATCATGAACAATGGTTTCCTTAGTTTATTGTCTTGAAAAGCCAAACATCCTTGTATTTCCGCTAAATGTATGGGAAAGTTGTTCGATTCAATCTGGTAAGGAAAAGATATAAATCTAACATGTTCGCGTTGAACATCAAACGTCATTATACCCAATCTCTGCTCCAAGCCTGAACTAATTAAGCAAAATATCATATTGTTAAAGCTTCTAGATGACAATACCTTAAAACCTTCACGAAGTTGTTGTTCTTGGATTAAAGGAATCTGTTTCCATGAGTTTTCTCCAAGTGTCGAAACTTGGAGCACTTGCATTCGGTGGTAGCTCGTACAACAGTATAAAACTTTGTACTTGTTAGTAGAATCATCGAAACCCAAAAGATACTTCACGTCGTCCTTAGGCGGCGTTGTAGTCAAACATTCATTTACCGGAGGAAGGAGGTCCACTGTATCCCTTGTACTAGGGTTCCATATGCGATTGCCAAAACAAACCAGGGCTTCAGCACTACTAACACGATCCAGATCGAGGGGAAAATCTAGAGGTCGTGGAATTGAGGCGGTTTGTAAATTTCCTTCACCATCTAACAAATCACATGACCATGACCCCTCCACTGAAAGCCGGTGGGATCCGTTGACCCTGCTGCTCGAGAGCAATTCCTGGAAGTGGTCACCCCACTGGAAGCCCCTGCTGGATAGTAATTGTATTCCTTCAAATCGGGTACGTGAGCGAGCACGATGACGATTCACAAAATAGGGATCTTCGATTATACGGAGCCAATCTTTTGAAACGCACTTGAACCTCAACAACGATTTTGCTGGAAGTTCCTTGAGAATTTCGAAGACGATCAATTCGCAGATCGACAACTTTTTCCTTAACTTTGCCATCACAGACTAATACGATCGAAAATAATTAATGCACAAGAATAAATCTGCGTGTATATAAATTGTTTCAAAACCCTACTCAAAGTAGGAACAATGTACGTACTCCTAGTCCTAGTAGAGAGATTTTTTATTTAAAAAAAAAAAAAAAACAAATCACTTGCTTATATATGCTTGTAAATAACTATTATAGAAAAAACAAAACAAAAAGTGCACAGATCTGACTTATGGGTAAACTCTGAATAACTTATAAAGATAATAAATCAATGAGTAATGATTTATACACCATATATATCCACACACATAATAAATATCTTTTTTTTTTTTTTTTTTTTTTTTTTTTTTTTTTTTTAGGAAAGAAGATAATAAATATCTAAAATCTATATGAATTAGGAAAAGCTTTTTAATTCATTGAGAAAATTTGTTTAATACCCTGTTTTTGAAAATAAAATCGAAATATACACTCCTTCAAATTCAAAAACTTCGTCTATCCCTCGCTTTAAAAAGGGTGAAATCGCTCAATAATAGGTGAAGTCGCCCATTTTTCGCCCATTTTTCTCCCACAGACGGACCCTGCCCTTCCCCGCCCAACTTTCGCCCATGGTGAGCGGCCCCGCCCTTTTTTTTTTTTAAAAAAAAATCGAAACAGTAAAGTGCCATATTTATGATATATATATATATATATATATATGATAAATGAAATCATATAAAAAAAATATCTAGTGCCTCATCATGGAGAAGAAGAAAGACAGGAACAAAGGGTCCTGGAGCCGGAGCTGGAGAAGAGGCCGGAGACGGAGCAGCAGAGACGGAGAAGATCATTACAGCAAACAGAGAAATGAGAAATGCCTTCATCTGCAACGCCATTGATTTTACGAAAAAAATAAAATTAATCAAAGAGATATATATTGTTGATTTACTTAAACAATTTGGAATAACAAGAAACTGTTTCTCTGCTTTATTTGATGAACCAACAGGACTATAAATAGTCGAATTACAAAAGGAAAGCAACAAATAATCCTACAATATCTCCACTATCCTGAAGACTAGGTAACCACCTAAAATGTAGGGAAAAACAACTAACCATTACAAAGAAAATGCTCCTATTATTTCGGATGCATGACCGTAAAACAAAACAAATAGATAATATGAAAGAAACAATAACAAATCCTCCCCTAAACTGAAATTGGTAACATTTCAGTTTACTTCATCCACCATTTTCATTCCAAGTGCAGCTCTAAGTCTCTCAAACACCTCCAATCTCAAAGGCTTTGTCAGTATGTCAGCTAGCTGCTCATTAGTACCACAATGCTTGATGTTTATGACTTCCTCCTTAGTAAGATTTCTCAGAAAGTGAAACCTCACTGCTATATGCTTACTTTTGCCATGGAACACTGGATGTTTAGCCAATTTGATTGTGGAGGAATTGTCACAAAGTATAGTGATTGAATCGCATAAGGTTCCTCCAATCGCTTAAGAACATTTTGCATCCAAATGCTTTGACAAGCACAAGTCTGCTTGCATTTATGTACTCGGCCAGATGGTTGACAAAGTCACCACTGATCGCTTTTTTGATGACCAAGCCACTTTGCTCCTTTGCTTAACATGAACACATAACCGGATGTACTTTTAAACTCACAAGTATCTCCTCGATAATCACTATCTCAGTATAAGCCGTAAGATCATCACCACATCCATGTTGATAAAAATGCCAAGTCCTGTGGTCCTCTTACATATCTAAGTATTCTTTTGTCGCCAATAAGTGAGACTCCATAGGATTTGCCATAAACCCGCTCAATAAGCACACACTTTGTAAGATAAATCAGCCTGGTTGCGTTAAGATACATTAGGCTTCCAATCAATCGTTTAAAAAGAGTTGAATCAACCCTTTTTCCATTCTCATCCTTTGATAGCTTATTTCCAGGAACCATTGGATTTTTGACAGGATTGCAGTCCTTCATGCCAAACTCTGCTGAGTATTTCTTCTGCATACTTCTTCTGGCAAATATGAATGCCATTTGATGTCTGTTGTACTTCAACTCCCAAAAAATAGCTCATCTTGCCTAGGTCAGTCATCTCAAACTCATTTTTCATTGAGGTTTTAAATGAGTTTAGCATGACAGAACTATTGCTAGTGAACACAAGATCATCCACATATAGACTTACAATCAGTATGTCTTTTCCATTTCTTTTAACAAATAATGTGTGTTCATGGCTACTTCTTTCAAAACCTTGCCTCGTAAAAATATCCTCAATCTTATCGAACCATGCCCTGTGGGCTTGTTTGATCATACAAAGCCTTCTTCAATTTATAAACCTTGTTTTCTTCCTTTCTTTTCATAACCTTGTGGTTGGGCCACATACACTTCTTCCTTGAGTTCTCCATACAGAAATGCACTCTTAACATCAAGTTGATGAAGAGTCCATCCATTTCTGGCAGCTAAAGCAATAATGGTTCTGATTGTGTCCCATCTTGCTACTGGAGCAAACACCTCATTGTAGTCAATTCCTTTTTCTTGTGCATATCCCTTAGCCACCAGTCTTGCCTTGCATTTGTCAACCTCCCCATTTTCATTTAACTTAGTTCTGTAGATCCACTTTACTCCAATGATTTTTGCCTTTTCTGGTGCTTCAACAAGTTGCCAGGTTTGATTCTTTACAATGGATGCTAGTTCAGCATCCATTGCCTCTATCCATTTCTTGTTAGTTGCTGCTTCCTCAAAACATTTAGGATCATCAGTGGATGTAAACATGATAAAATTTTGCACCTCTTCTTCATCAGAAAGTCCTTCACCTGTGATATAATCTTGTAGATGTTAGGAAATCTACGCGGGAACGCAGCGGAATTCAAAAATTTATTTCCTATCGACCCAAGATCGACTTCGTTTAAGCAATAAACAAACAAGTAGTAGACGGTGGTTACCTTGGTTGATTTATAAGATCGACGCTTTGACCGTCTAAGGAGAGTAGTTCTGCATAGAGCCGCCCAAGTGTTCGGCCTCTACCGCTAGTCCACACGAATGTACCTACGGAATCCCATCATGGATTGCTATTGGAAAACTCCGGTTGCTAGACCGGCCTTTTTCCCCTCTCTCCAACTCTCTATAGGATGCTCTCTATTTTACACAAGAACTATTAGTTCTTGGAATTGTGTTGTACTAAAGAGCTTGACACCCACCTCCTATTTATGATAAAAGTGGCGCCCCAAGAAGTGTGGAGGAGAAGAAAACATTTTCCCAATAAAATAAGGAAAATATAATTGATTGATTTATCTCATTTATTATAATATCTCATATCAAATAAATCTAGGATATTGTCAATATCTCATATTGAATATTTCCAAGATATTGTCAATATCTAATATTGACTATCTTTATTTTATTACCATAAATCAATTTACACATGTGTATGTATATATCACATATATATATATTACACAAAATAAATCTATATGTATATACATAGTGGTGCGCATGCTGATAACCAATTTGCATTGGTGCCACACGCTACATATATATACTATTTATATATATATTAATATCTAATATTAATATTTGGTAATACTATTAATTAAATTGCACAATCCAAGTGTATCTTATACACTCCAAAATTGCGCCACCTTTAGCCAATAAATTGGCATCCGGAATATTCTTTAATTAATATAATACTATTAATATCTTGTATTTAATTTATTCATAATAAATAAATACCACCATATTAATTTACCACTATAACCTTTATAGTCTCGAGATAAACTTTTCTTATTTGGTTATCATTTATAACCACATTTTAATCCGACTAGATGTTCATATGTGTGTGACCCGATAGGCTTCCGAATATGTTGGCCGTAGACACAAAGTGCAAATTACTTAAAATGCCCTCCATGCCTAACGATCACGGGATAGCGTCTAGCAACACACCGTGACCCCCAATCATCGGAAGAGTCAAATGCAATGACTACTACCTTTCATGTGAAACAGTTACCGTGTAACTTACAATCCTATCGTTGTAATAATATCCATACGGTCGTACGTCGAGTGTCAAACATTAACGACCGTATCTTATAATCTGGATATCATGCTCTCTCGAAGTAACTCATTTACTCCCACTTTGCAAAGATTCACGAGAGTAAGACATTCCTTATAAGAAGGCCATTTCGGATATTCGATCCCAATCATAGGATACGCGATTCCCGGACGACCAATCATGTATACTCCGCATGCTTCAAAGATCATACCCAATCACTACCGCATGATCGCCCGTGGCTGTGGAAACCTCAATAGTGTCAAAGCATGACAATCCACACCGTGATGCCATGAAGACTCGGTCAAAAGGATAATTACACAACCGCCACATAGTGTGACACTTATCTGTGTAAGTGGGTCGATCCTAACGACGCATTCTCTAATACACGCCCACGCATACCCAAGTGTCTCTACACTTCGATGACGAGATCTATCCTCGCCTCAAGACAGAAGACATCTAATACGTAAGAGTCTGCTTTATACTATCAATGTCCTGCTTAATAGTACATCACCTGTAGACATTTAAGTATCAAACTTATAAAAGTGATTAGAGATCTCATCAACCATAATCGCCTATCATGGTTTCTCTACCACGCTTTTAATACTAAGGACGCGTCATCATATAACAATTCATAATTAGTTCTTTAAAAGAACATATATATGACAACAGAAAAGCCATTTAATATGTGTATAAACATAAAGAAATAGCGAAAATGATCCGACCCGGTCGGATCCGGTCCAACCCGATTGGGTTTAGGACACTATTTCAACAATCTCCCACTTGGCCTAAAACCAATCACTGCACTATTGCATACACGAGACCAAGTTGAAACACAATAATCTCATGCAATACTCGCAACCACTTTCTAGCCATAAACGGATCGCTATCCGTGGGGACTCAAACTATCTTCATACCATGCTCCAAATGACCAAGTCAAAGGAACCGCCTCAACACACATGAATCTCTCGACGAGACCCCTGGTCCTTGCTTCAAGCAATGAATCCACTTACTATATCGCCTATATAGAAAAGGTGGAAGAACCGTACAAGGTTCAGGAATGAACCTTCTAGATCCATGTATCGCTTCCCACGCGCCTAAAGGCACTACTGTGTTTTGGCCTGATTGTAGAATTTACAAAGATGACCCATAGGCTAGAACATTTCCAACTCACCAGTATCACTTAATCAAAGTGATCGCAAACCTGCATCAGAAGCTCCCACTCGCCTGTAGAGACTCGGGATATACGTCTCAGATATTTACGCTTTATCTAATTCCAAGTTTCAATAAACCAGAAACCATCCTTAACTTGTTTAAGGATATTCTCGACATTCACCAGATTTACTTTCATACTTGCACATGACCATTCATGGACTATGAACATCTGGCATTACCTTTATGATGGTTCCAAATGCCGTAGCAAAGAAAACCTTCCATAAGCATCATCTTTCACCTTATCTTTAGATCTAACGCCCTAACATAGATAGATCTTGCGATCTATGCTAAACTTCTTTTAGCATCACATCTATATAGGTAGACTATAATCTAACAGCAGTAAAATCTATCGCTATAGATTCTCATTTCTAAAAATAAGAACTGCCAATCCAAGTGCTTTCGTAAAGACCTTGAACTACCAAACATTAATTGACTGTGACATGGGGTGATGATTCTCGAGAGAGATATCCAATACCTTACTCAAAAATCGTGACACACTCCCACTATCCATCTTGCACATTGGGCACATTCTTCTTTTGACTAAATCAAAACTCCTTTGATTATCAAACAAAGAAATTGTCTAGAGAAACTTGTTTGAGTCCATAAATGGATCTCGTGGCCTCACATATCATGTTATCGTCTATCAACATCGAGCTTTACGCCCACGCCATCAACACTATCATATAGCCATGACACGGTTATAACAAGCTTAGTCCGAATAGAATCGGGCTCACCGGCAAAGATAAAGATAATTACAAGGTTTACACCCCGTGCCCTTCAAATTCACCACTATAGCCTTATGGTAATCATATTACTCTCCATGTCAGCCTTTCAGGGACATTCCCCTTAGGTAAGACGGACTAGGTTCACAACCTGGTTGTCACCGATGGAATCTAATTCGGATATTATGGCTCCCGCCATATCTCTCAATCTTGCCTTTTAAACATTCTTTCATAAGTCGTGAGATATTCATTCATCAAGATGAACATACCAAAGAAATCTTTTTGGGCTTGAGGTTATCCACAGACTTACTGTAACTTTTGTGTGCACTGAAGCGTGTGATCTACACCTCATCGTTATGCAAGGCGTCTGCTTTCATGTTCCATTGGTTGAATATATCTTTGTGGTTCTCAAATTACATTTGAGATCTTATTTACTCCCACTGCTTTCTTTTGGAAGAAACACTTCCTCTAAAGACAAAGATGTTTGGAGACAAACACCTTTTGCTCCGCTGGACCAAGAAATAATATCTAGCGTACTTGCCGAGATATTCCACAAAGTTGCATATGTCGTACTAGGCTCCAAGCCTTTCTGACTTTGCTTATGACAACTTCAAATCATCGGTTAAGACAGATTTGACATTATCCTCTTCCATATCTAATATGGAATTTATTCAACCTTTATTCTTTGGAACTCGGTTAAGTATAAGGGCACTATCCCGAAGCGGGTAAGTGGATATTTCGCATGGCTTGCGCCACACCTTTATCATATAAAGTGTTATTTCCATTTTGGGAACACAATCTAATTGCGTATCCCAAAGATGGTATCCTTCAAGGAAGAATCTTATTCCTTTCGCATTTACTTCAAAACACCTTCGTGTATTAATTACTTCAATCCAATTGAAAATTAATTCCTAAGTAGCTCATCAATCTCATATTCGCATTAGCTCGAACTTTTCGGCTTCCGAATTTTTCACTTTACTAAGTACACTTGACTATTTCTAAAAATAGTCATAGAGATTAACAAACAATTATTTGTGGCATTAATTGTCATAAGCCAACAAACATCGGTATGTTTAGGCTTCGACAATTTTTCTAATTTTACAACCCTTTTCATAAAAGGGTATTTTAGTCATCTTTAGATAAGACACGTATTACCCACATGATTCATAATCATATGGTTCAACATCATCGTAATGACGCTTAATTACACGCTTTCCTTCCGAGAGACTATGTCTGAACAACCACAAATATTAAGGATAACAAACCATACAAATATTTAGTTGAGATCTCATCACATATATCAACTATATAGTGACAACTATCTAGTATGTTAGATTCAATGACCTTCCAACTTTATCGTAATAACATTTATTCTTTACAATTGAATATGTCTACTAAATCCTAACAAATAACCAAAACGTATTCTTCATAAGAACCGGAACACAATAACATTTATTTAGTTCCGTTATCGCTTATTAGATCCGCAATATGGTAAGTGTTACAACATTTGTTTAACCTTCCATATCTCAGTATTTAATCTTTCTAATTTAATCACACTCGTAAGATATCATATATCTAAGAGTTGACTTGAACTTAGATAGATTTATCTCAACTCACTTGCCTAGAATAGAAACTTCAATAAGTTCTCTATTTAAGCACATGCCCTAACTTTCCTTTTTAATCCTTTAAGCACTTGTAAATATTTCTTAGTGTAGTCTTCATAAGACTTAAGAAATATCACAAGAGCTATGTCTTTGATTTCCTTTCATAAAGAAAATCTAAAGTTTATTAAATAGTTTATTTAACCTTTTAAATCGTATTTAAAACATTAACTATTTAATTAACCTTTAAGCAATGATAGAATTAAGTCGATACTTAAATCTTACAATTTTGAAAACAACCTTTCCAAAATTAGATCTCGTCATTCTTATTCAACGCTTGAATTAATTGTCATCGTATGACGTAATGATCATCTTGGATCGTATCCAATATATGACTAATTCGTTGAAACTAATTTCAAATGATTTAATCATATCATGAGCTTCGCTTTCATTAATAATTAAAGTCTTGGAGTACTCCATCAAATATGTAGTCTCCTTGTCTCTAACTACTATAACGGGATTGCTCATGTCATTGCTTATTTTAAAAGGATTAAAATTACTTAATCATTCTTGAGAACGCTTTCAAATAAATCATAATTTGGTTTTACTAATCGAGAAAACATAAATATAAAAGTTTGCTAAAAAACTACAACATAAAAATGAAGATAAAAGAGTGTCGCTGTTGTACATACACGCAAAATCAAATATGGTCTTTGGGATTATGATTTTGCTCCCACTAGTCAACTACTCCCAATTGACTTTCAAGAATTAAAAATTCTTTAGTGGTCGAAATCCTATCTAGTTGACTCGATCCCGACGTGGGCGATCGACCGGGTCAATTTCGACGGGTAGGTACTTCTTACCAATCGCTCTAACGCGACTTCCGAAGGTTTGACTAGTCAACTCTTTGACAATTCACATCGCCTATGTGGTAGTCAACCTTATGTCTCTAAAATCGACGGTCCCGACGTGGGCCAATCACCGCAAGATTCTTAGTCGAGTCGTAACTCCAAGTATTCATGAGATCTCATAACGATCATATCTCGATAATGACGATATACCCGTGGTAGGTCAACTCCCGACGTGGGCCGATCGCTTGGATCCGAACAAGGGGCTCTTCACCGTCACTATAATATTGGGAGACATATTTTAACTCGATTTTTGTTGTGGGAGTAATTTTAAATTAATTCACTTAATTAATTTCAATTAATTCTCTTAATTAATTTAACTACGGTCTCATCAAGTATATCTATCTCTATAGACGCCCCACACATTTATCTAGATCGTGCTTAGTCATGCATCTATCGTATCATATAAAATAAATACAAGCACAAAATAAATAAATGCGTAAAGTAACCGGTATGATCATGGACTTTTCCTAGAGTGCGGTTTCGAATACAAACCGATTTAAACCGCGGTCACAATCTAAGGGTAGAATGCAACCGCCAATAGGATCTTTAATGCGCCATTCTCCAACGGGATCTTTATTTTTCGCCTTTCTTTGGTCTCCATCTTCCGCCCCATTCTTGTTACATTTAATTCTATCTAATAAAATAAATACACCCACCGCACACGGGGGAGACAACGGAATGGGATAAATGCAGAAAAATAAACTAGGTCACGCTTCTTCATAACGGCCTAGGACAATTTTTAAACCAACAGAAAAATTAAATCATTCACATCTATCCTATCGGTCGAGTCCACGATCAATCGGGGTCCATATAATCATATTATATCTACTATATCTAATCCATACAATAAAATCTTATGAAAAAGATAAAATTAAAATTTAACTACTTGCGCCTTAATTAATCAATTAACATTTAATCTATTAAATAATTTTATCCAATCAATTAACTAATTAACATTTAATTAATTAAATGATTTTAATCGAAATAAAATTAACGATTAATTTTAAACCCGATTTTAATTTTAATTTTAATTAATTAGAACTATTCCAAAATAAATCAAAATTAAAATTATTTCTCTTTTGTTTCTTTCCTTTTGATTCGTAATCGTGCGATGCTTTGGTTTCCTAAACCAATTTGGCTTAGCAGCTCGCCACTTTCCAAAATCAAAATTTTGGAAGTGGCTTGAGCTTGCGCCTTTACAAATCAAATATTTGAAAGGCTTGCGCATTATCCAAATCAAATATTTGGAAAGGCTAATAATTTTGGTTTAGGCCTCACCACTTTCCAAAATCAAATTTTGAAAGTGGCTTGCAAAGCGCCAGCCTTTTCCTAAATCAAATATTTGGAAGGCTTAGCCTATTCCAAACAAAGTTTGAAAAGCGCCATTATCATTTTAATGTCATGTGGCATCCCAACGGCCAAACTATTTGAACCATTGGTTAAATACACGACACAACTAAACAAAGGAGATTTTAATCACAACTATGAACCATATTGAATCACAAAATACACAAAACAAAAATTTGGAGATCCGCCAAAGATTGACCGTCAATCGATCGATCGGCGCAAAGAGTTGCCTTCGCCGCCGCCGCCGCCTTCCGCCGCCGCCCGGTGGTGGTGCCGCCTTGCCGGCCGAGCACCACCATCCCCGATCCCCTATTTTTTTTTTTTTTTTTTTTTATCAATTTTGCAAATCAAAATCTTTCATCTTTTAATTACGTGATTTAAACGATAAAATTAACTACGATAATAACATGCTTATTGCTTAAGCTCAAGCTCTCTCGATACCACTTGTTAGAAATCTACGCGAACGCAGCAGAATTCAAAAATTTATTTCCTATCGACCCAAGATCGACTTCGTTTAAGCAATAAACAAACAAGTAGTAGACGGTGGTTACCTTGGTTGATTTATAAGATCGACGCTTTGACCGCCTGGGAGAGTAGTTCTCGCATAGAGCCGCCCAAGTGTTCGGCCTCTACCGCTAGTCCACACGAACGACCCCGCGGAATCCCATCATGGATTGCTATTGGAAAACTCCGTTGTTGCTAGACCGGCCTTTTTCCCTCTCTCCAACTCTCTATAGGATGCTCTCTATTTTACACAAGTTAACTATTAGTTCTTGGAATTGTGTTATCTTAAAGAGAGCTTGACACCCACCTCCTATTTATGATAAAAGTGGCGCCCCAAGAAGTGTGGAGGAGAAGAAAACATTTTCCCAATAAAATAAGGAAAATATAATTGATTGATTTATCTCATTTATTATAATATCTCATATCAAATAAATCTGGATATTGTCAATATCTCATATTGAATATTTCAAGATATTGTCAATATCTAATATTATTATATCTTTATTTTATTACCATAAATCAATTTACACACGTGTATGTATATATCACATATATATATATTACACAAAATAAATCTATATGTATATACATAGTGGTGCGCATGCTGATAACCAATTTGCATTGGTGCCACACGCTACATATATATACTATTTATATATATATTAATATCTAATATTAATATTTAGTAATACTATTAATTAAATTCAGACAATCCAAGTGTATCTTATACACTCCAAAATTGCGCCACCTTTAGCCAATAAATTGGCATCCGAATATTCTTTAATTAATATAATACTATTAATATCTTGTATTTAATTTATTCATAATAAATAAATACCACCATATTAATTTACCACTATAACCTTTATAGTCTCGAGATAAACTTTTCTTATTTGGTTATCATTTATAACCACATTTTAATCCGACTAGATGTTCATATGTGTGTGACCCGATAGGCTTCCGAATATGTTGGCCGTGAGACACAAAGTGCAAATTACGAAAATGCCCTCCATGCCTAACGATCACGGGATAGCGTCTAGCAACACACCGTGACCCCAATCATCGGAAGAGTCAAATGCAATGACTACTACCTTTCATGTGAAACAGTTACCGTGTAACTTACAATCCTATCGCTGTAATAATATCCATACGGTCGTACGTCGAGTGTCAAACATTAACGACCGTATCTTATAATCTGGATATCATGCTCTCTCGAAGTAACTCATTTACTCCCACTTTGCAAAGATTCACGAGAGTAAGACATTCCTTATAAGAAGGCCATTTCGGATATTCGATCCCAATCATAGGATACGCGATTCCCGGACGACCAATCATGTATACTCCGCGTGCTTCAATGATCATACCCAATCACTACCGCATGATCGCCCGTGGCTGTGGAAACCTCAATAGTGTCAAAGCATGACAATCCACACCGTGATGCCATGAAGACTCGGTCAAAAGGATAATTACACAACCGCCACATAGTGTGACACTTATCTCGTAAGTGGGTCACTTAACGACGCATTCTCTAATACACGCCCACGCATACCCAAGTGTCTCTACACTTCGATAGACGAGATCTATCCTCGCCTCTAAAGATGTAAGACATCTAATACGTGCTAGTCTGCTTTATACTATCAATGTCCTGCTTTAATAGTACATCACCTTGTAGAGACATTTAAGTATCAAACTTATAAAAGTGATTAGAGATCTCATCAACCATAATCGCCTATCATGGTTTCTCTACCACAGTTTAATACTAAGGACGTCATCATATAACAATTCATAATTAGTTCTTTAAAAGAACATATATATGACAACAGAAAAGCCATTTAATATGTGTATAAACATAAAGAAATAGCAGAAATGATCCGACCCGGTCGGATCCGGTCCAACCCGATTGGGTTTAGGACACTATTTCAACAGTAGATAGGCTGGTGCTCTTGTTATTCTTCTCTCCAGCAATTGGTTGTGCTCACCATTTTCACTATGATTTGGTATTTCTGAGTGATCCATGTTTGGTTGATCTGCCTCATCTGCTACTTCATCTGCTGCCTCAGTATCACCATGATTGTGGTTCTCCTCAGTTTCATTGTTGTCTTCATCACTTGAATACTCAAGTTCACTTTCCTCATCTTCCCATACAAGTATGTCCATCTGTCTCTCCTGATCAGTCCTCCCCCAGTCCCAGCATTCATTTTCTTCAAAAACCACATCTTTGCTGACAATGACCTTCTCAGTGGATGGATTATATAGCTTATAACCCTTTGATTCATCATCAGTATCCTAAGAAGATACATAGCGGCTCCTGGCATCTAATTTCAATCTTCTCCGCTTCGGCACATGAACATTTGCCGACATCCAAACACCCTAAAATACTCAATATTAGGCTTTCTACCACCCAAAGATTCTTCGTGCACTTTTCCTTTTACAACCCGAGAGTAGGAGTTCTATTGAGAACATGACATGCCCATTTTGCAGCTTCTGGCCAAAATGTTTTTGGCATTTTCTTCTCTTCAAGCATACATCTGACCATATTCAGTATGGATCTGTTCTTACGTTCTGCCACCCCATTTTGTTGGGGTGTGTAAGATCTGGTTAATTGGCGTTTTATACCATTCTCAACACAGTAAGCCAAAAACTCCTTTGACATAAATTCTCCTCTCCTGTCAGTTCTCAATCCACAAATAGGCAGGCCGGATTCTTTTTCGACAAGCATTTTAAATTGTTTAAAAACAGTAAATGCTTCATCCTTAGTGTTTAACAGATAGATCCATTATTTTCTGGAAAAATCATCAGTAAAGGTGAGGATGTACCTTTTGTGACTATGAGACATAGGACTGATAGGTCCACATATGTCTGAATGGATCAGTTGAAGTGGTTTTGTAGCTCTCCATTTGCTTAGCTTTGGTATGGACACTCTATGTTGTTTTCCTTTCAAGCAAGTTTGACATACTTTGTTGGCAATGCTGATTTTTGGAAGTCCCTGCACCCATTCTTGTTTCTGCATCTTTGCTAGACTTTGATAGTTCAAATGGCCACACCTTTTGTGCCATAGATCTCCCATTTCTTCAGTTTTGGCACTGAGGCAGTTTGGAATTTGCTGCAGTTTGGCCAGCAGTACAAACATTTTGTTTGATGACATATGACTTTGGAGAATACAGCCCTTGATCTGATGGTAGATTTTGCAGATGTTGTCTTTGATTAGAATGGTCAGCCCCCTCTCCTGTAATTGACCAATGCTCAGCAAGTTGTTCTTCAATTCAGGCACATAATAAACATTAGTTATGGTCTGATTTACTCCATCAATATTTAGTTTGATGGTGCCTTTTCCAAATACTCCCATTCTGTGATTGTTGCCAAGTTTCACAGTATGGCTGAAATCTTCATTGAGTTGTTCCTGATCAAACCAGGCCCTATTTCCTGTCATGTGATTGGAACATCATGAGTCAAGGAACCAGACCTCCTCTCTTTTTGCATTGTTCTGATCCACATAAGCCATCAACAACATGTCTTCTTCCTCATTTGTTTCCTCCTCTGCATAATTCGCACCCTTTTCCCAAGTAGGGCATTCATTTTTGAAATGACCAAGCTTGTGGCATTTGTAGCATTCCACTGTTGATTTGTCAAATGTTTGTCTGCCTCCTCCTCCTCTTCCTCTTCCTCTGCCTCTGGAAGTTCCCCTTCCTCTTCCTCTACCATCACTTGATACTTTTAGAACTTGCTCTTCCTCAACCACATTCTTCATTCTTAACTCATGAATGAAAGCAGTCGCTTTGAGCTCATCCACGCTTAGATTGTCCACATTGTTGGACTCTCAATTGAGCACACAACATAATTGAACTTGGACACCAGTGACCTCAGAATTTTTGCAGTGATGTCCCTTTCAAGTAATTTCTCACCACATGCTTTCATACTTTTTGCTATGGTCAAAGTTCTGCCAAAGTAGGAATTCACTGATTCTCCCTCCTTCATTCTCAGCATCTCAAATTCTGTTTTGAGAGACTGGAGTTGAGCTCTTTTTACCCTAGTTGATCCCTTAAACTTTTGGGCCATAGAATCCCAAATCTGTTTGGAAGTATCATCATTCAGGATAGTCTCCATTATCTCTCTATCTATGGATTGATAGAGATAGTTTTTGATTTTCCTGTCCTTCAACTTTTGATCTTCCAATGCTTTCAACTGTGCATCTGTAGCTTGTGCACCTGTAGGAATGATGGTAATTCCCTCTTCAATCAGTTTCCAATACTCTTGGAACGCAGAAATTCTCCATGAGCTTGGCCCAAAGTGCTCATAATATCCATCAAATTTTGGAATGGTCGGTTGTAAGAATTTCCCATTGCCATTGTCGCTTTACGCCATGTTTCCTCCGTTTTTGTTTTACCACAGATCCTAGTGAGTAGGCTCTGCTACCAAATGTTGATTTACTTAAACAATTTGGAATAACAAGAAACTGTTTCTCTGCTTTATTTGATGAACCAACAGGACTATAAATAGTCGAATTACAAAAGGAAAGCAACAAATAATCCTACAATATCTCCACTATCCTGAAGACTAGGTAACCACCTAAAATGTAGGGAAAAACAACTAACCATTACAGCAAAATGCTCCTATTATTTCGGATGCATGACCAGAAAACAAAACAAATAGATAATATGAAAGAAACAGTCAACAAATATTTGGAACGAATAGATGTTTATGCTTTTATTAGCTTTATGAATTATGAAAAAGAAGGGGAAGAAGAGGCAACGGTATTTATGCTTTTATTAACTGTTTTGAATTTTTTTTTATTTTTAAATGGGCGGGGTCGCCCATCTTGAAGAGCGGGGCCGCTAGCGAAAGTTGGGCGGGCTTAAGGGCGGGGAAGGGTGGGATCCCTTATCTGTGGGAGAAAAATAGGCGAAAAATGGGCGACTTCGCCTATTTTTAGGCGATTTCACCCGTTTTAAGACGGATGATAAGATAAGTTTTTAAATTTAAAGAAGTGTATATTTCGATTTTATTTTCAAAAACGGAATATTAAACGAATTTCTCCTAATTCATTCCAACGCGTGGGATATATATGCCATTATGCCGTATCTATTTATATTTTGAAAACACGTGATAAGATCTACACATGAGGTTTATATCTCAGCTACACAATCGTATATTTTACAAAATATATTACCCAAAAAAAAAAAAAAATTTACAATATCCTAAGAGAAATTAAAAAATGATTGCATTTATTAATTAATACTCATAGAAGATTACAATATTTATAGTATACTAGTGATCTATTTAAATAGAAGTCTATCTATTTAAATTGGAGACTTTCTTCTCTTCACTTTTATTCTGGAGTATTCAGTCTGACTACGCTGTCAACGTGTTTGATCAAAAGCTTTACTCTAACGAATTCGCATTGGAATAAAATCTCATGCCCATAGGAATCACTCGTGCCTCCCTATCCTCATGACCATCAAAAACCCATGTCTTACAAGACCAATGTCTAACGAATTCGATCTTCATTGACCAATGTCTAACGAATTCGATCTTCATTTTCGTCCACAGGCCAATCTCATGATTCAATATCCAAGGTCTACGCAGTACATTGTCTTGAAAAGCTAAACATCCTTCTATTTCTGCTAGATGTATGGGAAAGTCGTTCGATTTAATCGTGTAAGGAAAAGATATAAATCCAACATGCTCGCGTTGAACATCAAACGTCATTATACCGAATCTCTGCTCGATGCCTGAACTAAATAAGCAAAATATCATATTGTTAAAGCTTCTAGATGACAATACCTTTAAACCTTCACGAAGTTGTTGTTCTTGGATTAAAGGAATCTGTTTCCAAGAGTTTTCTCCGAGTGTCAAAACTTGGAGCACTGGCACTTGACTTGCAAGGTATCGGCGGCTCGTAGAACAGTAAAAAACTTTGTACTTGTTAGTAAAGACATCGAAACCCAAAAGATACTTCTCGTTACGCATTGTAGTTAAATATTCATTAACCGGCCGGAGAAGGTCCATTGTATCCCTTGTACTAGGGTTCCATATGCGATTGCCGAAACAAACTAGGGCTTCAGCACTACTAATACAATCCAGATTGAAGGGAAAATTTAGAGGTTGTGGAATTTAGGCGGTTTGTAAATTTCCCTCAGCATCTAACAAATCACATGACCAGGACCCCTCCTCTGAAAACCGGGGGGATCCGACCCTGCTGCTCGAGAGCAATTCCCAGAAGCGGTCACCCTATTGGAAAACCTTGCTGGATAGTAATTGTATTCCCCCAAATCTGGAATGTGAGCGAGCACGATGACAATTCACAAAATAGGGATCTTCGATTATACGGAACCAATCTTTTGAGACACACCTGAACCTCAACAACGATTTTGCTGGAAGTTCCTTGAGAATTTCGAAGACGATCTCTTCAAAGATCGACAACTTTTTTGTTAGCATTGCCATCGGAGACTAATACGATCGATAATAATGCAGAGGAATATATATAGTACTGCTGATCAAAGAAGAATATTATTGATGCGTTTCCTGAATGCCAAATTGTTGAACCCGCAGCCAATGTACGTACTAGTAGATTTTATTTTTTTTAGTGCAAATTAGTTATACGGCCGTCGCTAGAGACTTAATGATCATTTAGGACACTCAAAAAACTTATTCGGTTATAAGGACGTTCTAATTTATTTTTTTCTGTCACCGCCGGCCTTGTAAACCCTCTGAATTGACCTTAACAACTGCGTGCTTCCTCCTCCTCCATTTCCACCGCCCAAATTGCCGCCAAATCCAAATGATTGCTTCATGAAGTTAAAATTTGCTTTTTGATTAAGCAAGAAGAAAACATCATTTGATATTGATTTTCCTGATCATCATCAAAGAGAAGACCACTGTTTTGAAAACCTAGTTCGAAAATGGCAACAATCAGTAGGGATGATCTTCATCTCTGCATTTCCAAATCTATACAATTCTCAACAAATTCAGCTTGGACTTTTATCAAACACCATCCCTTCATTTCATTCACCTTCTTCTTCTTCTCTTTTCTTTATGCATTTTCCCCCTTCTTTTTCTGGGCTCTGATTCATTTCCTAGCTTTTCTCATCCTCCTAATCTCAATTACAATGCTATATTCTAATCCTAATCCTAATCCTAATCCTAATTCTAATTATAATCCTCCTGAATGCAAGATTAACAATGCTAATCCCATCAAGAACAGAAATGGAAGACCATTTGTTCGAGCCCGGTCGGTTCGACAAAGAAAATCAAGAGACACTAGCAGAACTAGTTCTGTACAAAGCAGCGAGGAGGACGATAAAAACGCGGTTATCTCGTCGAACATGGTTGATAAAAATCCATGTCTAGAACAACAACAACAAAACGAGAAACCGAAAGAAATCCGTGAGGTGCCGGAAGAGATTCATGGTAATAATATAGAGACAGAAAGTTCAGAAGAAGAAGATGATGAGAAAACAAAGGTGTACAATGGACAGAAGATGATGAGAAGAATTTATTTAGATTTTTCCTTTTTCATTGGAGAATTACTAGTTTTTAGCCCAATTTGGAGAATCATAAAAAGATATGTACTTTTTATGCGGTCTTTGAATATGTAGGATGCAATTCCATTTTTCTTTCAGGCTTCAGCTCGTTTGAATAGATATAAAATGATGTTTTAGGTGTTTTGCCGTTGGAAATTAGGAGGATATATATAATTTATAGGCCCACACTCCCTCAAGTGTGGGCCTATAACACACAAATGCATACAAGGTCACTTATAAAGCCGACAAAGAGGGCTAACACATCAAAACAATATAAAACGTGCTATGTAGTTTGTCATTTGCTTAGCATGCTCTGTTTTTAATGGTTTTGATGCCTTTTGACAAAGAAGTGTAAGCTCCAGAACTACCGAAGTAAGAAATATTTTTCTGATTTACATGCTACTTGATGGAGTGACATTGATGACTGATGCAGTGACATTGCTGACTTATGCAGTGACATTGATGTCTGATGCAGGGACATTGATGACTTATGCAGTGACATTGATGACTTATGCAGTGACATTGATGTCTGATACAAGGACATTGATGACTTATGCAGTGACATTGATGTTTGATGCAGGGACATTGATGTCTGATGCAGGGACATTGATGACTGATGTAGGGACATTGATGTCCGATGCAGTGACATTGATGAATGATGCAGGGACATTAAGCTAAACAAGATCGTCAAATAATTCAAAATCGTGTTAAAGAATTGAGGGATTTCACAATGAATCCAATTATCAGGAGGGCACAAACAACGTGTGGCCATTACAAGAGTCATAGTGAAGAGTCCTTGTAGTTTCACCAAACTTGTACTTCTATCCATATTAAAAGCTCCACATTTGGAGAAATGCAAAACAAGAGCAGAGCTGACTGATGCAGTTGTTAGGTCTTATACAGTGACATTGATGTCTGATGCAGGGACATTGATGACTTATGCAGTGACATTGATGTTTGATGCACTGACATTGACGACTTATGCAGTAACATTGATGTCTGATGCGGTGACATTGATGACTTATGCAGTGACATTGATGTCTGAAGCAGTGACATTGATGACTGTATTTACAATTAAATAACTGATGCAATGATATTGATGTCACCGCATATACAACTTGATACATACATTTGATAACTTTGTAAAGTAACTTTATTTCTTTGTTATCTTTAAATATTTGATTGATGTTGGTTTATTTGATTAGTGTTGGTTTAAATTTTCGATAACTTTGTAAAATAACTGTATTTCTTTTGTTTTTTTTGGTTTAAAGGCATATTTTTACAACCAAAGGTATACATAAATTTGTTACAATAACACGTCACTGCATAAATCGTTATAATAACACGTCACTGCATAATTCGATACAATAAGACATCACTGCATAGATCGCTACAATAAGAAGTCATCGCGATAAATCGCTACAATGAGACGTCATTGCATAAATCGCTACAATGAGATGTCACCGATCAAGGTTGTCAATGGATCGCGCGGTCAATACATCATGGTAGCCAATGAATCGCGGCGGTTAATGCATTGGGGTGGTTAATGGATCCCGTGGCCAATGCATCCGGTAGGTGGTCAATGCATGATGCGGTGATCAATACGTAACGCCGATTTTTATGAAGAAAAAAATTGATTTTATGAAATTTATTCGGAAAAATATCAAATTTGATTTTAGAATAAAGAAGACGAAAAAATATAAATTTTAGTGAAAAAATTATGATGATCCGAGTTTTAGATCAAAATATATGACCTTTAGAAATATGGTTAATTAAAATAAAAAAATATAAAAACCCCCACACGTGAGTAATTTTTTATTTTTTTATATTTTACTTTGAACGCTTTTTTTTTTCCTCCTTTCTTTTTTTTCCTTCTTCCTCTTTATCCACTTAAAATTAGAATGTCCTTATAACTAAATAAGTTTCCTTCTTAAAATTAGAATGTCCTTATAACTAAATAAGATTTCGGAGTGTCCTATTACCTCTAATAAGTTGAAAATCAGTCATTTTAAATAATTGGCCCTTTTTTTTTCCGGAAAAATCATTTTGTGGCTTATACATACATATCTATCCATATATATATATATATATATATATATATATATATATATATATATATATATAGTAAAAATGGGACTCATGCAACGCACGGAAATACTTAATCTTATAAGTTTTAACTTATTTGACGATATTAAATACGAAGAAATGTAGCATGTAACGAACCGCTCGTAACGCAATTTTAAGCGCAACAATGAAAAATAAAACATTTTACGTCGATCTCCTTTCGGATACCACAACCTACCACACAACTCTACCCTAGTCAACACACTCTTTCTTATCTACTACACACATTATCAATCACCCAACCGCACTTTATCCCAACATTTTTTAACACTCACCTATCCAATCCCACCTCACCATGCCTCTACACCACATTATCTTACCACATATTATCTTACCACACTACCATATATTACGTACTTTATTCAACCTACCAAACTTTACTTAACTTACGCCACATCATCCAACCATACCATCCTACCCTACCATACATCACCGCATTACATCTCATACCACGCCTCACCTACATTAGCACACCCTACCGCACCCTACTACCTCTACATACCTACAAACCTTAACCTACATCCCAACCTACATATTAATTCACTATCCTAGCTAAGCCTATTACACCCTATTTTATCTCATCCCACCCTACCTTACCCTACCCACCACCCCATCCTACTCTACCTTACAACTCCCTACCCTACCGTGCCCACCACCCATCTTACTATACCCTACCCTTCCCACCACCCCAACCCCCTATCCCAACATTTTTTAACACTCACCTATCCAATACTACCTCACCATGCCCTACACCACATTATCTTACCACATATTATCTTACCACACTACCCTATATTACGTACTTTATTCAACCTACCAAACTTTACTTAACTTACGCCACATCATCCAACCATACCATCCTACCCTACCATACATCACCGCATTACATCTCATACCTCGCCTCACCTACATTAGCACACCCTACCGCACCCTACCTCTCTACCTACCTACAAACCTTAACCTACCTCCCAACCTACATATTAATTCACTATCCTAGCTAAGCCTATTACACCCTATTTTATCTCATCCCACCCTACCTTACCCTTCCCACCACCCCATCCTACTCTACCCTACAACTCCCTACCCTACCGTGCCCACCACCCATCTTACTATACCCTACCCTTCCCACCACCCTAACCCAACCCACCCCTCACACCTTTTAGGGTGGCATCAAAACATGTACATAGAAGAATAATATAAGTGCGTATGAAATGAATATCCGACACATCTTCGACATCTCCCGACATCGTATGGATACTTTTCGACACTACCGAATAATTTTTTTTTTTCATTTCTACTTAAATCAATTTTAACCGAAAAAATGAAGCTATCTTCGACATTATTCGCAACAACACGTGTTCTACCCAAAACACGACACGACATGCTTCGATACACCCCGACACCATATCCAACGGTTGTCGGTTGATCAAATGAATATTAATTAAAATTTTAATTAAAATCTAACACACTATCAACACTCCACGACACAAAATCGACACCTTTCGACACTACTAAACCATTGACCAAAGAAAAAAAACACACACACACAATATATAGAAGTAATAAAACGAAGACGGAAAAAAATAATCAATACGTAGAAGACCTTTGCGATGCCCTAAAAACCGGCATAGACACACAATGTAAAATATATATACGCAAAAAGGAAAAGAACACACACACAAACAAACTATAGTATATTGAATATCACGTGGTCAGATCGTATTAAGATAAGACCAAAAAAAAAAAGAAGAGATCTCGATGGAAAGTAAAATAACATGTAATTAAATTGGAATCTGATACATCTTAAGCAACAACACATAATAATAAGATTAAGAATAAATTAAAGCTAATGTGTAGATTAAAAATACAATTGAGTCATAAAATGGAACAATTTAACTCAAACCCTTCACCTAAAAAAAAAAAAAACACTTTTTCTGTACCTGCACTAAAATGAAAAGTTTTATAAAGTTTTATAAAAAAAAAAAAAAGATTGGGCCGATTTTTGGGCGATGAACAATAAAAAAGAGTATGAACTAAATAAAAAAAAAACAAGTGTCACCATTTGACACTTTTTCCTTCTTATATATAGAGAAAGATATATATATATATATATGTATATAGGTTCTATTAAAGACACCACTTTTACTAATGACACCATTCATTACTCCCTGCACCACATAAAATTACTTCGGCACCACGATAATTTTTAATAAAGGAACGTCGGTGCCACTGGTGTTCGTTGTTGAACACCAACGAACACCAAATGCTTTGCACCGACGTTCATTTATAAAAATGTCACAACTTAAAAACATCACCCACCGACTTTCCACTGGTGTTCGTTGTTGAACATCAAAACTGACGTTGGTGTTCAACAATGAACACCGGCCAGTGGCATCGACTTTTTTTTCATCCGAAAAAATAATCAAATAATAGATGTCAATAATAAAAAGTGGTGCGCCAATAGAACTCACCTCTATATATATATATATGCTTGTAAATTACTGTTTTTAAGAAATTAACATCTCTCCGTAAAAAAAAGAAATTAAAATTTAAAACATGGCTACCCAGTGGGGAGATCAGCCTACCAGGTTTCGAACCCCGCTTGGGACGACTTAATGGGCGTGTGTAAAACTCGGAAACGTGAAAATCATACGTATCTAAAATCTAAAAAGTGTTTTATAACTTCATTAATATGTATATATATGGATTAAGGTTGAAAAAGATCAAATTAAAATTTAATGGGTAACAAAAACCAAGGAAAAAATGAGTACTGTTCGTTTCAAAGTTTGTTTTTATATATTATAATCAAACTTCTTAAAATGTATCACATTGGTAATGTGTAGCAAAAAAAAATCGTTAAGTTAATCGGATCAAATTAAAACTTAAATGGGGGTAATAAAAACCAAGGAAAAAGATAAGCACGGTTCGTTTAAGAGTTTGTTTTTATATTGTTTTTATTATAATCAAACTTCTTAAAATGTATCACATTGGTAATGAGTAGTAACAAAATTGTTAAAATTATTCGATCATAATATGTGACAACACGAATATAAGGACAAATACATACACAGGCATTCTTAAGTTACTTACCGGCCACTTGAGTCAAGCTACTTTGTTTGCTGAACTTAATATTTTATGTGAATATCTTAGCAGCATTTGTACCATTTTTTCGATATGTATCTAAATAAAGGCTTTTCGAATGTTATATTATACCCCAGAAAGAAAAAAAAAAAAAAAAAAAAAAAAAAAGAAAGAACATAAATAGTGTGAACAAAACTCCAGCTTATCTCAACCTTGCCTAATCTACCAAAAGGAATAGTAAAGTAGAGGACTTTTCCACCAAATCTGTTTTACAACACAACTGAGTTATTCATTTCATCCCCCTCTACTTAGCATTTAGCAACAACCATTAAATAAAAAGAAATGCTGCTGGTACTAGTATATATCAACCGCGAGAAGATCCTTGTTTTACATCAGGAGCAGCAATTTCTTTAGGCTCGGTAACAAAGGAACCAAGTGATTTGTACCAGCGCATAAGGTTCCTGTGATCCTTCACATAAAGCCATGCTTGTAGAAAGGGAAACAGTCCCTCGTTTATCCCTCGTTCTTCTATGTACTCGTGAAATGCATCTCTCACTTTCTCGCCTACTTCCCTGTTTAATTATCATCATCAATCACATTTAGTAACATCACAAAGTATAATCACATCTCAAGGGTAAAAAAAGGAATATCATAATACTACCACTGTTATTACGGGTACAGATACGCAACTATGAACACACAAGGGCAGATATGCAGGTATAGATCCATGCGCGGGGGCATTTATGGGTACCAGATAGAAGTACTGGGATCAAGTTGTATATACAAAACTATAAGGACCAAATATTCAATATCATAAAAGAACACACTCCCTAGTGACTTTAATTCATCTCTGGTGTTTTTTCTTCATGTTGTGCAGTTTATTGAATAACATTCCAGCGGGTTTTCTTCATTTCATGTATACGAGTTATGGATATGCATATCGATATGCCCTATCCAACTTCTAAGAGATTTAAGTTCGTCCCAGACGTATGGTCAATGTGTCCAGTGCCATAAGTATTGGATATGGGACTTGCTACTGAATAGGAGTATCCGTGCATTGTAGTTGTTAACCGTAATAAACTAGGAATTTTGGTACGTTATCACAACATAAAAACCTTCAAACTCAGATTTAAATAGCACCCATTTCAAAACTACTCTATAATTGCACAGGCTAGAAATATGTGTTCTATCACAACAAAGCGCTGGATTTAACAAAACTATCAAGGAGACGAGAATAAAACTACTTCGAAACAATTAAATTAAAATAAATAAATAAGAATGGGTCGCGCATGCATACATCATAAGCACTTAACTTTCACAATGACTATGCCAGTATTCAGTGATGTAGGTCCATCAAGGTGTATTAAAGCATCAAACTGGAATTGAATTGCTCAATGCATGTGTCACAATTCTTAGGGAAAGTTTCGTGTAAAATATGATGTCAAAAGTCAAATATGGTTGATTTATCCATTATCCGCTGTTTTACAAGACGGTATCAGCCTTCCATAAGAATCTGTAGATTTTAGGAGATAGAGGAGAGAAATAAAGAAGAGAATAATGTATTCTTCTTATTGAATATGAGCCAATTTGGCAAAGTATATAAGGTTACAAATCTGGGAATAAACAGAGCATTAAATGTAGGGTGGCTAGTAATGGGTAGTTGGGAGAATTACTAGTAAATGAAACAGACAGCTAACAGACAGTTAATTAACACCTTAGACAACTTTATAGTTCAGCCGACTAAGTGTTAATACAAGATAAGAATAATTACAGATAATATTATTGAGTTAAATACTAACTTATACTCCTCCTCAAGCTGGTTTATAGATGTCCAATAAACCAAGCTTGTTACTGAACTGTTGGAAAGGTATTCTGGGCAGACCTTTGGTGAAGACATCAGCAACTTGTTGTTTGGTGTTGATGTAGGAAAGATTGATACTGCCATTTTCTTGCTTTTCTTTGATGAAATGTCTATCGATCTCAACATGTTTGGTCCTGTCATGCTGGACAGGATTATTTGAAATTTCAATAGCAGATTTGCTATCACTGAACAAGTTCATCGGTTTGGAGTAGGGAATTCTTAACTCTGTCATAATCCTTTGAATCCATAATAGTTCACATATGCCTAGGGCAATTGCCCTAAATTCTGCTTCAGCTGAACTCCTTGCTACCACAGACTGTTTTTTGCTCCTCCAAGACACCAGATTGCCAAACACATAGATACACCAGCCAGAGGTAGACTTTCTGTCAGTTATAGATCCAGCCCAATCTGCATCCACATACCCTTCTATTCTGTCGGTTCCTTGTGACTTGAACAATATTCCATTGCCTGGACTGCCCTTTAGAAACTTGAGTAGTCTAATAGCTCCATCAAGATGTTTTTGCCTTGGTGAGTGCATAAACTGACTTAGTTGACTGACAGCAAATGATATGTCAGGTCTTGTGTGTGATAAGTAAATCAATCTTCCAACTAATCTCTGGAATTTCTCTTGGTTGACAGGGGGGCCATCATCATCTTTTCCAAATTTTATAGTGTTATCCACTGGGGTATCAACTGGTTTGCACCCCAGTAGCCCATACTCATTTAGGAGGTCCATAGTGTACTTCCTTTGAGTGAGAAGGATCCCATCTTTTGATCTAGCAACTTCTATACCCAAGAAGTATTTCAGTGGTCCAAGATCTTTAATTTCAAATTCATGCTTTAGGAGGTTTTTCAGTTGTGAAATGTCACTACTGGAATTCCCAGTAATAACAATGTCATCCACATACACTATGAGGATGGTAACTCCTCCTGTTTTAGTATGTTTGTAGAACAAGGTGTGGTCCCCATGTCCTTGAGTATAACCACCATTTTTCATAACTTTAGAAAATCTATCAAACCATGCCCTTGGAGATTGTTTAAGTCCATATAATGACTTATGCAATCTACAGACCTGATTTGATTGGACAACAAAACCAGGAGGTGGATACATGTACACCTCTTCCTTTAAATCACCATTTAAGAAGGCATTCTTTACATCCATTTGATGTAAAGTCCAGTTTTTTACAGCAGCAATAGAGATAATCAATCTGACAGTGTTAAGCCTAGCAACTGGTGCAAATGTTTCATTGAAATCCACCCCAAAAGTTTGGGTGTATCCTTTTGCAACCAGTCTGGCTTTATGCCTATTGATAGTGCCATCTGGGTTGTGTTTAATAGTGAACAACCACCTGCATCCAACAGGCCTAACACCCTTTGGTAAGGGGACCAAGTCCCAGGTGTGATTGTCCTCTAAGGCTGTTAGTTCATCTATGACAGCCTTTTTCCACTGAGGACAACCAAGGGCTTGTTGGATGGTCTTAGGTATGAAGGCAGAATCAATATTAGCAAGATAAGACTGAAATTTTGTGGAGATCTTACCATAAGATACAAACCTGTCAATAGGATGTTTGGTGCATTCTCTAGTACTTTTCCTCAAGGCAATGGGAAGTTCTTGCAGTGGAGATTTTTCACTAGTTTGTTGTTCCATATCTGTGGTTTCAGTTCCAGTCTCCTCATTGGTAGGTGAGATGGTGATGACAAGATTTTTCTGAGTGAGCTCCTCTGTTGTGTCAGAAGTTCCCTGCAAACTTTGATTTTCCTGCAAACTTTGATTAGTACAGGCATCTGGAGGTGCAGTGCTAAGTGTCTTAGATGATTTCTTTTGCCTAGTGTAGACAATTATCTCCTTTTCTGGCAGAGATACAACTTGTTCAGACTGTTGTGGCAGTGTTTCCCCAGGTATGTTCAGATCAACAATGGGTTTAGGAGTATCATTGTTAAGAAAAGTGTAGTGATCAATATCAGTATTCTTACTTTGAGAGTAGTAGTAATTTGGTCTTCATGAAGGTAACATCACAAGATGTGTAAAATCGGTTGTTTTAGGATCAAAACACTTAAAACCTTTTTGAGTAGGAGAATATCCAACAAAGATTGTTTTAATGACTCTTGGTCCAATTTTGCTCCTATTCTGGGAGTGAATGTGGACAAAAGCTGTACAACCAAAAATCTTGAGAGGTATTGAAGAAATCAGTTTAGAGTTAGGATAGGATGCAGTGAGGGTTTCAATGGGTGTTTTGAAATTAAGAACCACTAGATGGCATTCTATTTATCAGAATGCTTTGCGAAGAACCGCTTCTCCCCAATAAATAGGAGGCACATCATAGGCAAACAAGTGAGATCTTGCAACTTCCAAGAGGTGCCTGTTTTTCCTTTCGCCACTCCATTTTGTTGTGGAGTATTGGGGCAGGAGGTTTGATGCACAATGCCTTTATCAGTTAGGAAAGGTCCCAGGCAGGAATTCAAATACTCTGTTCCATTGTCAGATCTAAGTATTTGGATCCTAGTCTGAAATTGAGTTTCAATCAACTTGTAAAAACTTTCAAAAATGGAGCTAACCTCAGTTTTGTGTTTCATAAGATAGACCCAACTAAGTCTAGTGTGGTCATCTATGAATGTCACAAACCACCTTTTATGAGTGAGGTTAGGATTTTGTGAGGGTCCCCAAACATCAGTGTGAATCAGTTTGAATGGTACAGATTCAGTATAAGACACAGATTTAAAAATGTTTCTGGTGTGCTTAGAAAGTTCACAAAACTCACATTTTAAATCATTCATCATTACTCCAGAAAATAAAGCGAGGAACATCCTTTTAAGATAATGAAAATTAGGATGACCAAGTCTTAAATGTAACATTTGAATCTTAGTACATTTAGGGGGAATTAGGAAAACACCGAAGCCTTTAACGATCTTCACACTCTTTGCCATGAAGGATGTAGAGATCATCGATCTTCTTAGCACCGCCAATCTTCTCCAAAGACCCCATGTCCTGAAACTCACAATGAGTAGGAAAAAAGTTAACTTTGCAGTTTCTTTCTGTTGAAAATTGACTGACAGAGAATAGATTGCAGTCTAATTTTGGTACATAAAGGACAGAATTGAGGATTAGATTATTGGTCAGTATAACAGTGCCTTTTCCTTCAACTTTTGAACAGGTTCCATCAGCAATTCTTACAAAATGAAGTTTAGTGTTTTTGTAAAAAGAGTTAAACAAGGAGAGGTCACCTGTCATGTGACTGGAGGCTCCTGAATCAATAATCCAGGAGTTCTTACCATTCTGAGCAGTAGCACCCACAGATGTGTCAGCAGTAGGCTGTGGCATTCTTCTGTCAAACAGCTGATTTAAGACCTCCATCTGTTCTTTTGAGAAAAGACTAGGCTGTTCAGTAGCACTATAAGCCCTTTTTTGATCAGAGAAGTTGCCTCCAGCCTTGTTGTTTTGATTCTTTTGCATGTGTGGTGGCTTACCATGAAGGTTCCAGCAGTTGTCTTTTGTATGGCCCTTCTTTTTGCAGTGTTCACACTGTAAATTGTTTTTCTGATCATTCCTTTAGAAGGATCCCTTGTTGTACCCTCCTAGTAATGCAGAGTCTTCATTCACAGCAATTAGTGCAGGGTGTTCTCCTCCTGGAGTTGGAAGAAGACCTCCCATGACACCTTTATTGCTTTCCTCTTTCCTGAGAGTGGCAAATGCTTCTTGTACGAGAAGGAAGAGGGTTTGAGCCAGATTCTCTCTGGCGAATTTTCATAAATGGGGTTAAGACCACTGAGAAAGTCAAAGACTCTTTCTTTCTCAATAAGTTTTTGGAAAAATTTTCAGCATCGCCAGTGCAATCCCACTGAGTGGCAGTCAGTTGGTCATAGTCCTGCCATAACTTTTTGAGGGTATTGAAGTACCAGGTAACATCGAGGGACCTTTGCTTGGTTTGCTTGAGGTGTTCCCCGATACCAAAGGCTTGAGCAAAGTTTCCTTGATTAATAATAAGTTCTTTGCCAGATTATCCCAGTTGCTTTGGTGAGGGTAGAATAGGTGGTTTTGACTTATCTCATCTTCAATGGAGTTAAATAACCATGAAGTGACAATGGCATTCTCTGTTTCCCATGTTTCGTATGCTTGATGATCGCCTTGATCTCGGAATCTTTCTGAGACCAGTGAGGTATCCTTGTTTCCTCCTTCCAGTGATGAAAATCTTGACGGATTGTGCCCATTGAAGGTAGTTTGGGCCTTTGAGTTTAATAGATGTGATTGGAAGTGTAGAATTATCCAAGCTGATCAAAGTTTTTGAAGGATTTCCGGACGTAGCATCAGATGTCGTTCCGGATTCCGACATGATTCAATTGATGAAGATGAAGAGAGAAGAAGATAGATGCGGAAGATATCTGAATTTTCAGATTGGCTCTGATACCATGTAGATTTTAGGAGATAGAGGAGAGAAATAAAGAAGAGAATAATGTATTCTTCTTATTGAATATGAGCCAATTTGGCAAAGTATATAAGGTTACAAATCTGGGAATAAACAGAGCATTAAATGTAGGGTGGCTAGTAATGGGTAGTTGGGAGAATTACTAGTAAATGAAACAGACAGCTAACAGACAGTTAATTAACACCTTAGACAACTTTATAGTTCAGCCGACTAAGTGTTAATACAAGATAAGAATAATTACAGATAATATAATTGAGTTAAATACTAACTTATAGAATCCAACAGCACTGAAGCACAAATTTGTCGAACACATCTTACCCAAGAACTCATAAAAAGAATTCATCAGTCAAATAGAATATGCCAAGATAGTTCAACAAAGAGGAAGCTTTTAAGAAGGAAAGATAGGGTTTATAATACCAAAAACATAACACAAAAATTAAGGAAAAACAGATAAGGAAGCTTTTGATGGATTCTTGAACATCAAATTTCTATGCAACCAGTAACTTTGATAATTTTTGGCTATCAACACTTTGGCAATAAAAGGAGAATAAGTAAAATAAATCCAACTTGCAAGGCACACATAAGAATTTAGTTTACGCATTTTACTAATATTTAGTTTGTCAAAATAGAATGCTCATCAACAGATATATATCGTCATTTTTTATGAAGAAAGCAACATTTAGGAGAAGAATTAAGAAAGTTTTCACACAATCTTTTTAACAACAATTGCAGTAAACAATTAAATACAGCATAATAAGCATCCCAATGTGACGGACTTACTCGAAAACCGGGCCGTTATATTTGTTTGGGTTCAGCATGTATCCTGACTCCGTCTTTTGCCTCATTGAAACAGAGTGAATTCCTAAAGCATCTGGATATAAGCCACAAAGGAAAAGTAAAGAATCTGATTGCCCCGGCTTCGATACATCAACATGGAGAAACAACTGATTAATATCATTTCCATCATCGCCATCGTCCCCAGCATCCTCGGGTAAAATGGTAGCTAGCCGCGTCACAGCAATACTAATTTCTTCATCACCGTATGACCTTTTTAGAACAGGACCACCACTATCTAATGACCCTTTGATCACGGTAAAAGGCGATGGAGGATTAATTTTCTGCCAAAACAAATGCAGGTGATTCAGATATGACACATAATAATCATAATTAAACAATCCGAAAATACTCCAGAAATCCTCAAAACAGAATAAATTAGCTTAGTTCCTGAATATTGTTTCTTGAGTGAAAAAACTATCCAAATGCTAGAACTACACAAAGTTGAATACTCATTGGTGACCTAACCTATATTGTACAAAACAAAAACATTGAGCTGAATATAGTGTGTATTCTATGGCCTCAATAAAGCCCAAGAAAATATTTAAAGCTAGAACATTTTTAAGCTCGTTTTTACCAAAGCACGAAGCTTGCCTGTCAAATTATAGCATAGTTAACAGACACGGCACAAGAACTAATTCCAGCTATAACTCCATTTGTATGATTACTATGGACAATAATTTGGTGAAAAACAATGGAGCAAGCACAATATTAATTAGGATAACCTCCTGATTTATTTTTTTTCCCTATGCATTGAACAAAAGTTCATGACCTAAAATAGTAAAATGATACTCAAAAAGAAGCATTTCTGTCTGTCCATTATACAAAACAAAGCCCCCTATTTGAATGCACAGAAAAAGAAACAGATTGATCTCCCTAAAAAAAAATGCAAAAAAACATAGCAATAGACGTGAAGGGAGAGAGATTACCGGAGGAGGAGTCATTTTGGAGACTTCGAGATAATGATCTTTGAGAGACCGTAGAATGACGGAGTTGACAGCCGCGTACACGGATGCTGGAGAGGGCTTCCCCGGCTTAGGCTTAGGCGCCGACGATAGAAACCGGTTCGCCTGTTTTTGCAACGCGCCGGCGACGTTCGCCGTTAGAGCTCTTTTCCACATATTTTTCCTCACTTCTACGTTTCCCCCGCTTTTCGGATTTATTTTTTTTTTTTTTCTACTCAACCCTTCTGCAGCAATGAGCAAGGTGGGGTTTAGAAACAGAACATCAGATGACTGAACCCTAATTAAATGTAGTTTAATAAAATCAATTAAACTATTTTTTTATTTTTTTTTTCACTTGGACGCAATGAGCAAGGTGGGGTTTAGAAACAGAACATCAGATGACTGAACCCTAATTAAATGTAGTTTAATAAAATCAATTAAACTATTTTTTTATTTTTTTTTCACTTGATTGAAAACTTCTTTTAATCTACGGGAGGATCGAACCCGAAATACTCTCACTCAAGAAATGGATAGACTTTAAATGACAACCACTGGCTAGGGTATGGGACTTACTTCTCAATTAAACTATTTCAATTGTTAGTTTAATACAATTACTTTAATTATTTTATTTTATTTTATTTTTGGGATCAGGACACAGGAGAGAGAAGCTGAAGTAAAATACCATCAGTTTCATGTGTTTGAAAAAACCGAAAAATGAAATTTATTTTCGGGTGGTGGGCATCTAGGACAAAATAAGATGCAAAATGAGGAAATAGGATAAAAAAAAAATAAATTGATTAAGAAGGACAAAAAAAAATAAAGATATACAAAAACAACCTTAATAATAAAGTAAACTATTCTTTATTGGGACAATTATTGAAAATGACGCATATTGGACTTAATTAGGCAAAAAGAATATCCAAAACAAACACTTAGTTATAAGGACAAAAATTAAGTAGATAGACACAAATACCCTTAATGAAAATAATAATAATAATAATAATAATAAAATAACATGCGCATGCTTATTTTCACAAATATTCGCTGAACATAGTTTGCGTGGGTTATTTTTATTTTTATTTTTTTTTCCTTTCAAAAGCAGGTGCTGAATTTTATTTTTTTAATTATAATTTTTTTACCGATCGACCACGCGCGATTGTGTGACCACTTCGATGATCACCGCGATCGTTGACTACCGCGATGATCGACCATCGCGATGATGCCGTGACCAATCGCGACGATCGCGTGACCACCCCGGATGTAGTAACCACTCGCGATCGTTCGACCACCCCGATACATCGACAACCGCGATGCAACATCTTTCACCTTAATTAATATTTTTATGCAGATGACATCGGCATTCATATATCGCAGATGATATCAACATTTTATCGCAGCCGACATCGGCAATTAAATATGCATAGCATCAACATTTTATGCAGATGACATCAAAGAATCATATATGAATAGACATCAACAATTTATGTAGTGACATCGGCAATCATATATCGCAGAGACATCGCGATGAAGTGACACCGCGATGTAGTGGCCACCACGATGCAGAGACACCGCGATGAAGTGGCCACTCGCGATCTGAGACACACCGCGACGCAGAGACCATCGGGATGCATTGATCACCTGGGATGCAGATGACATTTGATGAAAGCAACACCGTGATGACATTTGATATTTTTCCGACTTAATTTCATAAAATTGATTTCTTTTTTCATAAAACCCGACTTCAAAAATGGCTATATCTTTTGATATAAATCTACGATCAACATAAATCTTTCACCTTAATTCATATTTTTATGCGCGATGACATCAAAGAATCATATATGCGATGACATCAATATTTTATCGCAGCGACATCGGCAATTTATCAATGACATCGGCATTTTATGCGATGACATCAACAATTTATCGCAATGACATCGGCATTTTATGCGATGACATCGATAATCATATATCGTAACATCAACAATTTATGCAAAGACATCGCCAAGAGTTCGGTCACTATGAATGTGGTTTTTAAGCCATTATGCATCGTATGTCAAGAAATTCTACAGATTGCATGATGCCGTTGAATTTCAAGAATGTATACTTTATAAAGTGATTATACCTAAAGAAATGACAACTAAAGACAAAGGCTTCAATGTAATAAGCAACAACTCTAAGAGAAAAAAAAATGCAGTGACATTAATGTCACTCCATCAATTTTATTACAAATCATACACAAACCTACCAATAAATTAATGTCACTACAACAATCATACATACATAAATTGACTTAGCACCAGTCATTGTAGCCTGTACAAGTCATGAACATGGTTCAAGTATACAACTTTGATAGCTAGTTAACTAACAAAAGATCCACCGTATTTGAGACAAGAAACGTTTTGAGTACCAATTCAACAACTTTCTTGGATGCCCCAAAATTTGCAAGCTTAATACATCCTTTATTATCAACAAGAATATTTGCTCCTAAACGAAAACGAGCATCGTCAATTCACGAACCTAAAATTAAATTATCTTATCAAATTAAATCATTTCCAAGATGAACATATGAAATCAATCAAACAAATAAATCTCCATTTGCTCATCCGGCATGTTACTAATCGAGCAAAACGAGGGGATTGAAAAAGAATGAAAGGAAAAGAAAAGTTGATTAATCACCGGAGAGCGACGCCCGGGCGGAAGCGTTGAGGTTTCTTAACTCTGCCTTCTATAGTAGGCTCCGAACTCCTTGAAGCCTGCATACGATAATGATCCCGACCACAAAATCTCGTTCAGGAAAAAGAAATTAACAAACATCATATCTACGCATGCCAAGTTACGGCGCCGGTGAAGAACACTAATTACGGCAGGCTGCAAGGAGTGGAGGTTTTTTTATTCAAAAAAAAAAAGCGGAATGGGGTGGAGGAATGGATTTGAGCTGCTTATATTATACAGTAAAGGGCAAAATTGGGAACATAAATGAATTGTGTCCTTATAACTAATGATCTTTTAAATGTGTCCTAAGTGTCTAATTAAGTTCCAAAACACGTCCTTATAAACAAATAACACAAATTTATTTTTCACAGCAAAATCGGGCAAATAAATGCAATGAAATTTATTCCTTTTATTCTTCCAAAGATGAGCATATCGGGAATTCAAAGTGCCAATCCATAGTGCCAACCAAATAAGGTGTGTGAGGGACAACCCATCTATTATCCAGCCACACCCCACGGACTTTTACTTTCTTACCATTGTTCCTTCGCCTGTAATTTGGATAACCATCTTGTCCTTGTGTTGTTTCGTCACAAAATTCCTTAGGGTAAAAGCTTCTGCACGTACCATCCTTTTTCATACACACATTTCCTGGGTTAAGAGCACCACAAGGGCCGTGCATCATGTGTTTCACAACAGCATTGTATAAGGATGGGTTTAGGTCTATGTCGGGAAGTTCAGCAGACACAAGCTGGTCATACTCATCAGGGCTATAAAGTTTCTCAGGATTCGATAGAATCAACAGAAAATGTGCATGTGGAAGACCTCTTTTTTGGTATTCTATGACATAAGTATATGCAGCAATCTCACCATATATCTTTTTCTTAAACAACTCTTCTTTAAGTTCTTCAACCTTTGAGTGGAATACTCTAACAGTTAAATCTGGTCTATCTTGTGAATGCTCAGAAGGCAACAAATGTTTTTTGATTTCTGGCCAATTAGGATTACATGTCATAGTTAGAAAAAGATCAGGTTTTCCAAACTTTTGTACTAATGTCATCGCGTCAACATATTTTCTCCTCATGTGCCTAGGGCCGCCAATAAAACTGGACGGTAAGACAATTCTTTGACCTATTATTGACGGATCATTTTCTCCACTACCTACTGCATCTGTAATCCCTTGAAGAAATTCTTGTCTTAGTTCAGCTTGTTTTGACCCGGTCCTATAAAAGTCGAGTCTTTGAGTTTCTAACTTTACATACATTTTTTTTTTTTTTTTTTTTTTTTAAAAAAACCTTTTTTAATATTAAGAAAAAAATAAGGTTCAGTATGGCCCAGTATCCTCCGCCCTCCCTTATACCAAAAACGACGTAGGCGAGCGTAGCCTGCCTCTAAAACCTATGAGTGGCAAACCCAGTGTGGGAAAATCCTGTCTCAACACAATACTGCTGGAAAAGTCTGCCAAATCGAAGGATGTGAGACTCATCTGAATCTCTTATCTGGAACTTGTATGAATAGTATTCCCTGAGAGACACAAATCCAGCGATGTCACCAGTTTCCCTAAGGACTGTAACAAAGGTCAATGTTAAGGTTCAAGAGTTGTGAAAACGTGGCAAGTATAAATTTAAATTAGGTTCTATTAATATACCTTGGTCCTCATACTGGAGCAGTTGGTCCGCAGAAGAAGAATTATGTGGAGCAATCATAGCTGATTTGTCAATGTTTGGCAGAGGTGGCAATTTTTTCCGTTTAACACCATTCTTTGGTATGCCTTGATGCCACCCGGGATCTCCGTAAGGAAATATAAGAGGGTATTGAAGTGGATCGTAGCACCCAAAGTAGTATTGGATGCTTCTTGATTCACCACTATGTTTATATACTCTAATATCTCTAGGGGTAATCTCAGTATTTTGCTCATTAATCTCCACGAGAACAGCAACCTGAGAGACAGTTGGTTTACTATATGTTTTTTGATTTACCAAAGGATTGTGCCTTAAGATTATTTGGCAATCATCTAGGTTAGGAGTGCTTGACAAATGTCTGAAAAATTTGGAGTACGTATTTATCCTTAGAATATCAAGAAGTTTACTCAGGATTGTAGGGTCTAGCCCTGGATAACTATTTAATCGGGCTTGAATTTCAAAGTCAGTATCATGGAAGTAAAATTGCAGGTTTTTAGGTTTCCCCTCATTAGGCATTAAGTCATTTATCCAATGGTACACTTGACCTTGCACCCTAAATGTATATATGCCTTTATTACGGGTTGCATATTTTTTGTCGTATGTTACCCCTATTGAGGTAAAAGCTAAGTGATTGTTGTATGCCCTGATCCTAATTTTAAATTCCTTGTCTGAAATACTAAGTGGCGAAAGAAGCAATGTCGCAAGGGACGGAGGTAAAGAGCTTTGGGAAATAGAAATGTCTCCATTCGAGCAACAAAAGTTGTCAGTTTCATGAATGAATTTTTTGGCACCACAATGTATACAATCATGGACATCGGCCAATATATGCTGTAAGACTCAGGAATACAACTTAGACGACCCCTTCCATTTATTGGAGTCTTTTTTTTCCTAACCTTTTTCGGGGGTTGAACTACATCTGAAGCACGACCAGTTCCAGCGCAAGAACGAGAACCAACCAAACCACCCAATAGATTAGAAGAACATAGAAGTGAATTACATCCACCCTTGCACAGTCGTCGATGGCGTTTATGCCTGAACCTCAAAGATGCAAGGGCCCTATAATCATATTGCGTATGGACGGCACACATAGAAGATCCTATTTCATCTGTGTGTTTACGTTTATTCGACACATTCATAGGTTTAGACACTACATGTCGTGGATATGTGGTATAAGGATCAGGGTTAATAAAATGTGAGCCAGTCAGACCCCTTCGTGTAGTAGAAGCACAAAGAAATGAACTACACCCACCCTTGCAGTGGCGCCGATGTCGTTTACGGCGAAATCGTAGGACCGCAAGGGCCCTGTTTTCAGCATAAGTCGGTACACTTGGCACAAAAGTGCCTCCAATATTTGCACCCCCATGTTTTAGTGACATGTTTAAAGATATATGTATTCCATGTTCTGTATTTTTTATGATGCATGGACGAAGAAACTGACTATGTTTAAACCCACAAATTTTATGTCGATTTAAAGGGCTGATAGAAACCACACCATGTAAAACAATGAGAAGAACAAAAACAGGAGCACACAAGAACAAAGAGAAGCAAATGTTTACTTGTAGGTCCAGAAGCACAAAGTAGTGTGCCGACAAATATCTTCAATCCTGCAGCAGTTGTGGAAGTTCCTGTCAAAACACAAATAACACTTATGTAAAAACCAAAAGATAGAAGATATGGAAAAACAATAAACAACACACAAAGGCATGAATTAGAGCATCAGTCAAAGGAACAGCAAGATCAAAAAGCACTCTAATTGCACATACAAAAAAAAAACAGCAAGATGACGAAAAAGAACACCAAAGGAAACAAAACAAAATGAAGTACTGAACCTTTTAACAAGGAAATTCTCTTATTCTAACAAATCATTTTGGCAGTTAAACAATATATAAATTGTTAGAACCGGAAAAAGTTAAAATAATCTCATAGCAGGCAGCATAACAATACAAGAGTGACACGAATGCTTGATTTCTAAAGTGAATGTCTGTGCAGTTGCTTTAATTCCTTATTCTTATCAAATTTGCATAAGTAACCAAACCAAGTTAACTTGGAAATAGCCCACGCTGCTAAATCATTTAATCTGAACGTCAACTAAAAGGGCGTCAACATAAAGGACGTCAACTAAAAGGCATTGCTACATAACAAAGGAATGGATTCCTAATCCTCCATTCTAACCCCTCGGGTAGTCGGGTGGATTACAAAAAAACTATCATGCATGAATTGGAGCTTGGACACTCCACTCTTCTCCTATTTTAAATCGTGTAATAACACATCATTTTTAATACTACTAATTAAGTAACTCCTTTTGGTTGGAGTAAACAACACCAAAAAAAAAAAATGCAAAAAAGATTAACAAAATTTGACTAAAGCATATTTGAAGGATTAATGTGAGCACTATATTGCATCCAGTAAGAACAAACAGCAGCTAGGGTTTTAGTAGTGTTTCATTAATTAACAATAATGTCTTGTACAACATATTTATATGTGTACACAATTACACCCTTAGTACAAAACTATTAAATAATTACTACATGGTCCCTCAGCATATTAATAATAAAACATAGTCATATTCTAACAGCCCCCCTCAAATTGAATGGGGTATTAACTACATTCAATTTGTGCCTGAAAGAAGTAAACAAGGTAGGACTGAGAGGCTTGGTCAAGGAATCAGCCACTTGATCACATGAAGGTATATATTGAACTTTCATGGAGCCTTGCATCACTTTTTCTCTCACAAAATGAGCATCCAGCTCCACATGCTTGATTCTGGAATTCATGACAGGATTATGAGCAAGAGAGCCAGCTCCTAAGTTATCACACCACAGGATGGGAATAGATGTTGGTTTGATCTTGAGTTCAGACAGAACATTGAGCAGCCATTGTGTTTCGTGGTTTGCATTAGCAAGGGATCTCAGATTCGCATTCTGGAAGATCTTGAGACCACATGTTGCTTCTTGGAGGACCAGGAGATCAAAGAACTCGCTAGAAATATGCATGAACTTTCCTCGCTATGGATCTCCTATCTTCTTTGTCACAGGCCCAATCAGCATCACTAAAGGCATGAATTTGTAGAGGCTGAGAAGATTTAAACAGTAAGCCATGGTATAAAGTACCTTTAACATATCTCGAGAGATGTTTGACTGTTGCCGCTAGAAAAATGGTTTTTCGCATGTCTTTGGCTCAAGGTGTTCATCGCGTATGCCGGATCAGTCCGTAAAGGTTAAATATTGTAAGGCTCCCACAGTGCTTCTGTACAAAGTTGGATTCTGCATAAGCTCTTGTGATGGAGGCACCTTGGAGGTCACAACCATAGGAGTGGGACAAGGTTTTAAATTTTCCAACCCCGCTTTTTATAGCAATTTCTTTGGCATAGACATGTTGAGACAAATGCAGACCATGATGATTTCTGATAGCCTGAACCCCCAGAAAATGATGCAGAGGACCCAAATCCTTGAGGGCAAATCTGGAATTCAAATCATTGACAAACTGTTTGATTCTGGGAACATCATTACCTGTAATTAGTATGTCATCTACATAAACAAGGACATACAGGATTGTCCTACCAGTATGAAGAACAAACAGAGAAGGATCGGACTTAGATCAAACAAATTCCACACAAGCATCTGCTTTCTTAACTCATCAAACTAGGCTCTTGGAGCCTGTTTAAGACCATAAATAGCTTTCTTCAAATGACAAACATGGGCTGGTCTGAGCTTATCTACAAAGCCTTCAGGTTGTTCCATGAACACAGATTCATATAAGGTCCCATTCAGAAAGGCATTGTTAATATCTACTTGTCTAATAGGCCAATCTAGGGCAGTGGCAAGAGCTAAAATAATCCTTATAGTAGAGGCTCTAGCAACAGGACTAAAAGTCTCTGAGTAATCCACTCCAGGAGTTTGATTGAACCCTTTTGCTACCAGACGAGCCTTATGTTTATTGACTGAGCCATCTGGATTCAACTTGAGTTTGTAAACCCATCTATTTGCCACTACATTGTGAGCCTTGGACCTTGGGACCAAATCCCATGTGTGATTCCTCATTAGGGCTTCATATTCATCCTTCATAGCCTGCATCCAAGAGGGGTTACTCAGGGCTTCAGACACTTTAGTAGGTTCTGGTGAGTGAACAGAAGGGTTAGAGGTGGCTAGATAGGAAAAGGTTTTTGGTTTGAAGACACCACATTTGGATCTAGTTTTCATGGGATGGTGATTAACAACAGTGGTAGTTGGAGGAGACTGAGATGGATAGGGAGTAGGAGTATTATTAGGAGGGAAAGAGCTACATTCAGATTGATCAATGGAACTAATCACAGGAGAGTATTAAATAGAATCAGATCTTGGCACTCTAGGGGAAGGACTGAGAGAAGACAAGTGTGAGGGAGTAGCAGTAGTAGAAACAGGTGTAGAAGAAGGCAAGTGACTAGATGGTGAACAGGGAAGAGGAGAAGAGCATCCAGGGACAGATTGATTAGATAGACTAGGAGATCTGTTTGAAGCAACAGGTAGAGACACCACAGGCTCACTTACAGTAGAGTCAGTAGGATTTTGAATGACAGTTGAAGGTGTATTGGACTTGGAGTAGGGAAAATTATGCTCATCAAAGATGACATCTCTAGAGATATAGAGCCTGCCAGTAGAACTGAGACATAGATAGCCTTTATGACAAGGACTTAGACCAAGATGAGTACATTTCTGAGTGTGAAATTGGAACTTCCTATTGTGATAAGGTCTGAGATAGGGATAGGAGGCACATCCAAAAACTTTCAGCATGGTATAGTCAGGGACCTTTCCAAATAAGCATTCAAAAGGAGATTTATGATCCAAGATAGGAGTAGGAAGATAGTTAATAAGCCTAACAGAATGTGAGAATGCTTCCCACCAGAATTTTAAGGGTAGAGAGGCCTGAGCTAGGATGGTTAGTCCCATTTCAACAATAGACCTGTGTTTCCTTTCTGCCTTGCCATTTTGGCCATGTGCATGAGGACAGGAATGCCTAAATTGAATTCCAGTATCTTTTAGCAGGGGTTCAAAGTTCCTAAATTCTCCCCCCCAGTCTGTTTGGAGACATTTGATCTTAAGATTAAACTGAGTTTCAATCTGAGTTTTAAATTGTATAAATACAGTAATAGCATCAGATTTAACTTTTAAAGGAAAAATCCACGTGTATCTGGTATAATCATCCAGAAAATGGATATAATAGATGTATCCAGTGGAAGAGTGAACTGGAGAAGCCCCCCAGAGATCTGAATGAACCAGATCAAAAGGAGCAGTGGTTTTGGATGTGGAGTGTGAGTAAGGCAATGAGTGCTGTTTACCAAGACAACAAGCTTCACAAAAGGACAAATTTTCATTAAGATCAAAAGATTCATTACAGACTCTGAGAACTTGACTTAGAACCTTGCTAGAGGGGTGTCCTAGCCTTCTATGCCAAACAGTGGCTTTGTTTTGATTGGAATGAAAACTAACAAAGGACTCATGACTAGACCTACCAGGACTAGTACAAGACTTGGTGACATTGGAACAAGACAAAACTTCAAAAGATTGACTGGATGGGAGGACAGCTTCAGAATCACTTGATGAGGAAGAGCTCAAACAGTCTGGAATTGACATTTGGTAGAGACCATTCTTAAGAGTGCCTTGCAGAAGAGTTCTCTTTGTAGTTAGATCCTTCACAAAACAAGAATCAGAGTGAAATTCAAGAAGAACAGGGTTATCAGCAGTTAACTTGGAAACACTAAGAAGATTTTTAGTAATGCTGGGAACATGGAGAATGCTATTTAGAGACAGTTGTGAGTTATTATAAGTGGGAAGTGTGGATTGACCTACATGAGCAATGTGTAAGGACTCACCATTACCCACAGAAAGAGCATCGACTCCTTCATACCCAGAGCTCAAATGCAAAGTTATTAAGATCATTGGAGACATGACTGGTAGCTCCACCACAAGATACCAACTAGATCCATCATGACATCATAGGGCAAACATAGGCGACATTTGACCTTGGACTAGAGCTTTGATAGAGCCATTACCGTAATTGTTAGCAACAAGAGGACCAGTGTAGGAAGAATCATACATGTGATAGCAATTAGCAGCTATGTGACCAGTCTTACCACAGACTTGACATACTGGTCTAGGACCTGAGCCAGATCTTCCACCTCCTCTATTTTTACCACCCTGTTGCCTCTCAGAACCACGACCACCTCTACCAGTAGTCTTGACCACCATAAGAATTGCCTTGTCTGCATTACCTCTATTCCCTGAACCGGACTTATGAGAAGCCGATTAGTTTGTTGGTGATGGCACATCAAGATGAATGGATGGATTGAAACGTGCAAGGAGTCTCTCATGGGTCACCAGTTGGGACTGCACCTCTTGCCAGGTTAATGAGCCAATCCTTGATGTTATATTAACAATTACCGACTCATAATCTTTACCAAGGCCACCTAGTATTCGCTGAGAATGAGCTCAAGATTGGAAATTGGATACCCAGCTGCAGCCAAGCCATCAGAATAGGATTTCATCAAGGCAAGATAATCCACCATCGATTTAGAGCCTTTGTCTGTTCGAGTTAGAGCGCCTTTGTATTCAAGCATACGAGCTTCTAACCGGTTGTTGAATAATGTCTCCAAGGTATGCCAAACTTCATAACTCGATTGACAACCAACAATCTCAGTTAGGGCTTGCTCGGTCATGGAAGCCATCAACCAACCCATAAGAAGCGAATCAGTAACAGACCATTCATCATATGCTGGATTTGTGACAGTACCATAGACTGGTGAGATCATAAACTGTGATGGACGCGTCTGTGTTCCAAGGAGGTAGCCTTCTAGACGGTGACCACGAACAATCGGAAGGATAGTTGATTTCCAGAGCAGATAATTGTTCCGATCGAGTTTAACAGTGCAGCTCTGGGTCAGATGACCACCAAACGGATTTGGTCCAGTAAGACGACTCGGTGTCGGAGACGAAACCATAAAGGTGGACAGTGGCGGTAGAGACTGACGAGAAAAACCAGAAAAGAGAGGATCTATTTGAGAGACATTTAGATCAGGAATCGATCGAGTTTGCATCTGACTGGTGGTGATTGCAGTTGGAACTGGTGATGGTGTAGAAATGGATGCATGTGGAGGAATCGAGGCTGTCAGAGTGTTGATAGCGGAAATAGATCCAAAAAAGGTAGTTGTCTGAGTAGTAGGATTAGGAGCTGAAACAACCGGCGGCGTTTGCTCACCGGAAGAGACGGTGGCGCTAGCCATACCACCCGATCTCTCTGATACCAAGTAAGAACAAACAGCAGCTAGGGTTTTAGTAGTGTTTCATTAATTAACAATAATGTCTTGTACAACATATTTATATGTGTACACAATTACACCCTTAGTACAAAACTATTAAATAATTACTACATGGTCCCTCAGCATATTAATAATAAAACATAGTCATATTCTAACACATCCTACACCTAAAAATCCAAAAAGCAAAACAATTTGAAAAAATATATATATCAAGACAGTTCCAGCTCCTGTAAAACAGTGATCATGAAATTTGATAAGATATCTCCCAAAGCATCTTAGATCAAAAAAACAAAACAAAAAAAAACAAAAAAAAACATGCAGCCATAGCTGAACAGACTAAAACAAATGCAAAATCGAATTGTAGTGAAATTAACAAACCTGAGTACATTAAACATATAATACCAGACAATTGTTCCTAGGATTCACAAACTCCACAGTACCAATTATATTTCTACCTTCCAGTAATTTATAATATATATATACACACACACACATAAAAAAATCGTAAATGGGAAAAAAAAATAATATAAAAGGAGGGTACATACCTTGCACTGTGATTAGGGTTTTAATTTGAATCGAATTCCGAATATTCTGAATTGAGTTCTGAAACGAGTTGTGCATGTCGATTACAATTACTCAGAAATCAATTGCGTAGATGGTTTTTCATTCAATTGATCCATTTATAATACATAATCGGTACTGGGTTGAAAATTAAAGTTTGTACAGGTATTACTACGTCTATCTCAGGGTTACTACATTTTGCTTGCAACTTTACTGTGAGTTTGTACATATCAATGTGTTGAGTGTGTGAATGTGCAAATTGTCTTGGGTGATACCTAGGACAATTGAGTTACTACTTGTCTTGTGTTTTTAAAATGTGTTACTACGTCGAGCAGTGAGTTACTACATTTCAATGAGATAGTACTGAGATTTTTTTACAGGTGTTACTACGTCAATCAGTGGGTTACATGTCAATGCAAATTTACCGTGTGTTTATACATATCAGTGTGTTGAGTGTGTGACTGTACAACTTGCCTTGGGTGATACCTAAGGCAAGGGAGTTACAACTTGTCTTGTGTTTTTAAAATGTGTTACTACGTTCAACAGTGAGTTACTACATTTCAATGAAATATTACGGTGTGTTTGTACACATCAGTGTGTTCATTCTGTGAATTTACAACCTGTCTTCTCAGATACCTAATGGAAAGTTCTGCATGCACTTGATGATAATACCGACAATTTAATACAAAAAAGTGGTCGTGTAAGGAAAGAATTGTTACTACATTTTTGTCAAATGTTACTACTTTTTTTTTTAACTACATTTTTTTGAATCGTCACTTCAATTTTTAGACAGCTACTACTTTTTTATGCATTGTTACTACATTTTTTTGAACTGTTACTACATTATTTTGAACAGTTTGAGGATGAGTGTCGTACTATTCTTGGACCAGAATCATACATACTTTTCAGATTGGACAAGTTGATACTTAGAATTGTCGAACAGGTATATTCTTTTCTAGTGTCTTCTACCCTTTTTATTCTCTTTCATCTCTAAGCCTTGAATTTCAGTCATTGATGCTTAGTAGTAAACATGTTTGCAGTCTTGCTTTTGCTAGCTGCATTGTATCGCGAATAGCGAGATAAATCAGAACCGATCGAGCTATATGAACACGAGTCACCTGTAAAACCATGGACATCCGTGGACGATAAGAATTACATTGAAAGAGTGCGGCGCCTTGTGCCTGATACAAAACCTATTTCGACTCCTTCTGCCTGATACAAACCGATTTCGACGCCTTGTGCTTTATACAAACCTATTTCGACTGGAATATGTATGTTACGACATTGCCATTTTCTTTGATTGCAAACAAACCATTTTTTCTTGATCGAATAACTGATGTAATGAACAACAACAACAACTACAGACGCATGCAGCAGGGCGATTGTCCATTCAGCTAATGAAGATTTGTTCAGGCAAAGCAGATGAAGAAGGAAATGATGGTGGCATAGATGATGACTGTAGTAGTAGTGAGTTTCCTGAAGCCGATGAGAGGGACTACTCATAGGAGGATTTTCTTAGTTTGAGGTCTGAAGAAATCTCACCAAAAGAGGGAAACGAGAGGTGGTGATTGTCTTTACATTTGTTAGTTGTAGTATACATACAAGTAGATATCAGATGTTAAGATGATACATACAAGTGATACAGTAACCTCATGATGCTCTATATAGACTAATTGTTTCATGTTCTGTAAATGTGGTGTTCCTCACCTCGTGGCCGCTGTTTTTGTTTTTTTATTTTGGCTGCTTATAGTGGTCTATAGAGGTGGTTGGATGATAATGACACAAAACAAGGCGTCAAAATGCAACAATCTTTTATGATATTGCCATTGTGAGACAAATCCTCGGAAAACACACAAATCCATAACCTTTACTCATTCAACTTTCTTCATGTTTATTAAAGCTATATACTATATATAATAAACACCTAATATTGCTGCTGTATGTATAAGGGTTACTTGCTTACATGGCGGCCAACATTAGCCATTGCTCTCAAGGTAAAATTTAAACAAACGCAAAGCAGATACTACAACAATGGGTGCTGATTATTATTTGCTTAACATGATATGTCGTTAATTTTAGTGTCATATTTCTCCATCCCACACCTCCTCAATGGTTGTGAAAGGTCCATAGATTGATGTGTAGTCCTTTCCAAGACAAGCTCTGCTTTGTGGGATTGTCTTTATTTTGTTAGACTCCTCTTCTGTGCGGCTCCAGCTGAATATATCAAGGTTCTGCTTCATTCTTTCTTTGTTAAAGCTTTTTACCACCACACCGATTTCTTGCTCATATGCCCATCTCAATGAAACCTGCATTTCACACCTTAAAGCTACAATGTTTCCCAATTGATAATCATATGAATGAGTGAAAACAATGTATTGACGGAAACTTTGGATGCAAGAGGATTACTACATGAGCTATTGTCTTTCCTTTTGAAAGAGCTATCTCTTTTAGCACATCAGATTCCATAACCCTGTTTGTGACATAAAAGGTTCCAAAAGCTCCAAGGGGAGCGTAAGCAACCACGAGAACCCCGTTTGCCTTGCAGAAATCTCTAAGTTTTTGTTGTTGCCAGCAAGGGTATACTTCAACCTGACATTTTCCAACAATTTTTACACCATTACACAACAGAAGCAAAACATTCATAGAAGGACCTCATCACATGCTGTCATGAATACAACACCAATTGCTGTCACATGCTGTCATGAATACAACACCAATTTTAAAATACAACACCAATTGTTGTCATGAATTTTATTTCACAGTATATCGCCGCATTTTTTTCACAGCATACAAATAATCCAAAATGATGAAACAGACCTATGTAACCAGCTAAAAACGCAGCAAAAATCAAAATGAACAGATGATGACTGAAAAGACTTCCATGGAATGAAAGATCATAGGTACGAAAGATGAATACCTTAGGTCAAAACGGATCGTTGACAAATCAAAAATACTGCAAAAAAACGCCAAAAGCCGGAAAAGAATGCGAAATATGATTAGGATTCAGATTTTTTCTTGGTTTCATTCGTTTAATAAATGGCGGATATTGGCAAACAGTTTTTGGCAAATCTGATCTGCCGTTATTTTCCTTGATAATGGCATGGAAAAAAGGAAACAATCTGATTTGCAGTTACTCAAACAACATTTAATTCATTTTTGGAAGAAAAAAAACGCCATTTATTATAAATAAAGGCATATATTAGAAAAGGAAAAATTAAGGGTATTTTTGGATACACATTACTTTTTGTCCTTTACAACCAATGCATTTTATTCTTGTCCTATTTACTCAAATAAGAGTAAAACTCCTCCAATAAAAAACACATTGAATTATAAATCACCACACTTTTTATTTAGACAAAACATCTATAACCTATTTACGATATTCACTTTTCCACGTCATTCTTCCGCTTTATATAATTTCTCATTCAATCTGTTTTTTTTCTCTCTTTGATCGTCGTCGTTATGAAGGTTTCACTCTATTTAATCGCCTTCATTATCAAACGATATTCTTCCGCTTAACCTTTTTCTTTTCTATCTTTGATCGCCGTCGTTATGAAATAACGCTTGGCATTATGTGAATGTCAAGCGTTAGAAACTTACCTCTCATAGCAAGCATCATGAAAACCGAGTTCGTTAGAAACTTACCTCTCATAGCCCTCGATACAACCTCCTCCCAACTCGGGAATCCTCTTCTGTCAAAACCTCTCATCATCTTCTTCTCGGAATCACCCCACCACCGTGGTCTTTCCTCTCTATCACCTCTACGTGTGTCTTCCACCCGGGACCCTTCGAACTTAACCTCGTAGAACTCATCCGCACGAATGGAAGGGAGTAATAATCCGGGACCGTATATCAAAGATGACCAATCTATCCGGGGGTGTCAACATAATGGGCTCATCCACATGACCTCGAACCACTAGCGAGCTAGGCGGCAGAATGAGCTGTCCCATCTTCTTCTCCGTTTCTAATCCCACCGGATCGACGACCTCAAATAAATCTATCGCACCTCTCGTCAAGGTGTCATGATGGTCATCGTCGGGATGTGGTATGATAGACAACGCCCCACCTCCCTTACTTTACAATCATGGGTATCCTCCATGTCCCATGAGCATGGCAATACCAAAAGCTTCCGGCTCACCCAAAACTAAGGTAGGTTCCACTACAAGTGGCTTGGCATACTCATAAAAATTCTCCACCGACTCGAATGGTACATCATCAACTAATGGAGTGATGGGCGATCCCATATCAATCTCTTGCATCTCAATCTCTGGCTCAGAAATCTCCTCATGAAAGCCGATTCATCAACCTCACTCTCCACCTGAACCTCTTCACCGACGACTTTCTCTCGACCTATTTCCATCGCGAGTTCTCTCGTAAATGAAGAAGCCTAACTCCCTTTTCCTAGCTTCCAACTCGCTTTGCATCACGGACTCTACCAAAACATCATCATTTTTCACTCACTATTCGCGAGTTCACTCGGGAGGACTTGAAACTCATATAATCAAATACTACAATGGGGTGGCGGTGATAAAGCCAACTCAATCACTCAATCCTCCGGGACGAGCACACCATTATAGCAACTTGACTCGTCAATATCACTGCCTACCCGGACCGTTTGTGTGCAAGAATTTTCATTTTGATCCCGCGATCCGGGCCGCCATGAGAGACACGATATCCTCGAGACATCCAACATAGCTCAGATATCTCGTATGGGGCCAATCTTCATTGGCTAAGCGGTCCTATACTCCTCATTGAAAACTTGTCTTGCATCTCCGCAGCCCGCTTCAAAGCATCCTCGGCCTCTTTATATAACACGAGCATCCGGTTCAACCAATCGATCAATTGATGTGCCGACACTTCCTCATCCATAGCCATAAAACCCTTTCCATCAACTCCTAAATAATACCTACTTCTCGTTCCTCTTCGCATAGGCAAGGTCAATCTGCTTGTAAGTCTTTGATTTTGAGAGCTCCAATTCCAAGGGTTGTTCGAGTCATAATTCGATTATTCCTTGTCCTTGATTTGGGCTCCAATTATAGTCATCTTGGCTTTGATTGCCTCCCGGGCCACGGTCGATTCTCGTTCCAATTTCCCAAAATTACGCTCTATTATAGTTCCTCATCATATCGATAATCGTCGTCCATTCCACATCCCATGGACGCACCCCGCTTCGGGTCATAAGGTTGATAATACTGATTTTGACCAAGCTCAGTGCCCAAGGTTGGTAGGTGGATTTTTCTTCATAAAAGTTGTATTGTTGAGAGTATCCACCCATTTATGCTCAATCTGCAAAATCACATAAAACAACACGAAAACAATCACGGTTGCCTCGCCACCACCACCTCATCAATAGGTGGTGTGGCACTTCACCGCAAGTCAAAACAAAGCAACAAGAAAACAATAAAACGACCTAAGCCCAAAGCTTTGGTCAACTTTTGTGATATCAAAGCATTGCCAATCCCCGCAACGGCGCCAACTTGATAAGCGGATTTTCTAGGTCCGGTCGATCAAGTAAAACTCAAACCTTAGCAAAATCTACTTTCTAACCGGCAAAGGACCGGGTCGATTGTAGGATAAAGGCTTGAGGAGTCCGAGGTCGAACCCATAGAGATTGGTTTTTGAGTACCACAGTTGACTTAGCACTCAGTTCAGGTCAAACAGATAGGTGTGAAGTTATACTATTGCGTAAAAGAAAGATTACACTACTCGGAATTCTAAACAATTAAAAGAGGTATGGCCGAACTACGTTTCAGCGGATTACTTTACCCTCAGAAAGATTGCCCCGGGAGTGTGCCTTACTCTACCTTGCCGTCTAACGATAACTCATAGACAAACCCGTGATTGAACCGGACTCGATGACTAGGGCGCGTCAATCTAGTACACGGGTAGGTGTCGACTACCTTTCAAGCCCAAAACTTCATCGTCCCGAAACCCGCTCCCACACGTCGCAACATACATTTATAAGCTACGTGTGTGCAACAATGAACAAGGTTGTCAATCTCATTCAAAGCTATTAAAACAATCAAAACAAGTTTCGTGATGTGGATTATCGATTAAAACGTTAAATTACGCTGCTACACTACCTCCCGGTTCATCTCTAATGGTGTTTCACCCGCATTCATGTGGTTCGACCATACGACAAATCTAGCTACTCATAATCGAATCTAAACAATACAAACGGAAGAAAAACATCACAACAATGGTAAAACAACAAGAAAACATACCCATTTCGATTACTTGAAGAACTACCAAATTCGAGCTCCAAAAGAACAAATCTTGTCACTTGAAATGTTACAGATCGAAGCTAAAAGTTAGAGGTTCAAAGAGAAGATCGAAAGAGGATTCTAATGATATATAACACTAATTCTAACTCTAAGAAACGAAGAAAATCGCCCCAAATCGCCTAACCTATCTAATATTATCTCCCCTTATTTTCTGCTTGCGGCTGTGAGAAATGAGGCAGCTTTATATAGAAAGTCTTCTGTCCGTACGGATATCCGCCATGTCCGGCCGGACTGTTCTTGATTTTCCAGGTGTCCGGACGGATGCATAGATGTCCGTCCGGATGAAATGCTCTTGTCCGTCCGGATCTCAGATTCGTCCGTCCGACGAATTCTTCATCAAAGTTTTCCCAATTTCCAGAGAGTTAGCCGTCCGGACACAACACCTTGTCCGTCCGGACAAACTTTTGCAGCCAAGAATCCATTTTCCAGAGAGTTAGCCGTCCGGATGAGAGGTTTTTGTCCGTCCGGACAGCCACTGAACGCACGTCCAAGGTGTCCAGACGGGCGTCCGGACCCATGTGACCCAAAATCTTCACTTTTTCACCTTCAACCTCCGTGTTTCGCCTCGGGCACGTCTAAACTTCATACTTCTCGCCTTTCGGGCTCTCGAGACACCCTAGTCCTGCATCCATATGAAAACAACAAGCAAACGCATAACCCCGCAAACTACGGGTGCTCGGGAAAAACGAGTATAAAATGCTAAAATAAGGTCGAGTTTACGGAAAACCGACAGTCACTCGCCGTGCAATAAAACCTCATTTAATACTCAAAATAGGGTCTAAACTCACCCGAAACATGCCAGAAATGTGATAATCATAGACTGAACTGTACAGAAATATACTGTAAAATTGGTTTCTATCAGCCGTCGTTATGAAATAACGCTTGGCATTATGTGAATGTCTTTTTTATTTTTTTATTCCATTTATGAATCAGTGTTGCAATATTATAACAAGTATAACAAGTACTTGAAATATAACAAGTATTTGGCTAATGATTTGTCATAAGTTATGTTCATATTTGTAAAGCAATAATGTTTTTTTATAATAATTATCAAAAATTAAATATATGATAATTTGCATTTCATTCCATCAAATATTTTGTTGTGTCAAACATTGGAATGGATCAAAGTCAATTCCGTTTTGATTAACAAACAAAAAAGTTATTTTATTTCATGTCTACGGTCTACCAAATGCAGGAATGGAATTACACTCATTCAATTCTATCACATCAGATTTATTCTATCGATTCATTATATTCTATTTCATTCCATTAATCTAAACTAATCATAGCTTGTTTGGGTTGATGGAATGTAATGGAATGGAATAAATCTGCTGGAATGTAATGCAATGGAATGAAATGATATCATTTAATTACTGCGTTTGGTAGGCAATGGAATAAAATCGTTTCTTATTGTAGGATTTATTTTTTCATTCCATTCCGACCATTCTATTGGATTTTCGATGAAATGAAATCCATTTTCATTCCGTTTGAATGAAAACATATTCCATTCTTCCGTTGCCAAACACGTCAAATTGATGGAATGAAATGAAAAAAGAATTACATTCCATTATCACAATCCAAACGTGCCAAAAATTAGTGGAATTGATTGCGATGATTAACATTTTCATATGTCAAAAATTAGTTCGTATATTTCATATTCGGAATTAATCGGGCTGAATAATTCATCATGTAATCATAGTATGTGAGTATTCCCTAATTCGGAACTAATTTGTCTTCTTGTACATATGTCGCACATTCAACGAATCGGTCCACAAGGAGAGAGTGCGAGTAAGAATTTTCTATCCGAATAGTGTGAATACACACTTATTTTGATTTTATAACGCCCGTGTTTTACATGATATTTGTATTTTAGATTATTTACATTTAAAAATACGTGTCTTCTTAGATCAAAATAGATGTACCGCACCACGTGGATACACAACCTAAGGAAATTCTTACATGCATTTTCCGTTATACACCGATTCGTTAGATCTATGACATATGATAAGCATTTACAAATAATATTTTGTTTTCTCACAAAAATTATATATCTAATGAGCAATGGAAGATGCACAAGCAATGTTACACAACGATGACACAAATGCGATCTCCCACCCTTAATTTTGATAAGTTTACATCGTAAACAATTAACACTCATTAAAATCGGGAGTGATACACGCACAACACATTTGTGCACAACACGTGCACTACACATGATCCACCATTGATTATAGTGGGATCTAAATCAATTAATGTGTCCCACACTTTATTAATGATGAGATCACGTGTGATGGCGATATTGTCAGACACAAACGCTATCTTGATATATCATTTTCCCATTAAAATCAAGGTGAAAGATCACGTTGTATCACCAGTTGTATAACTTTGTTTGTACATCTATCATTACTCATATCTAAGAGTATCTCCAATGATGGGTTCATGAATTTTTTTAAGGGCCAGCTTTACCAAAAGGTTTACACCATTGGATTGATAATAACTATGCAAAGCTTTTTAGCAAAGCTTTGTCTGCATGAAGCGGCTCAAATGCATAAAAAGCTGCAAATTCTTTTTTTTTTTTTTTTTTATTTTTTAGCTTTGTATGTAGTGAAAAAGAATATTAATGTGTAGTGGATGCACACTATAAAACTTTTGGAAAGATTTAGTATTGTAGAAAAAATGTTTTATATGAAAAAAGTTTATAAGTTGATGATGTGGCACAATTATAAATCTTTTAATAGTTTATGATTGGAGATACTTTAATGGATCGATGCACACGAAGACCCGAGGACGGAAAAAGAAAAAACCCATCCCCCAAATTTTTATTATACCACATTTGTTAAAGCAATATCTGAGAGTATTAATATTATATCCTGTCTTCTCTGCAAAAAGCTTCCACAATCACGATGCATCTTTTTTTAGGTTACATAGCAGTACTTTCCAATTAATAAAAAGAAAAAGAAAAGGAAAACAGATAACACTTTGCCCGCCGGCAACTCACCTACACCGGCCGCCGCGGCCGTGACCGCCGCCGAACCCACCATGCCAACTAAGCTGAAAGCTGCCACTCAAGTGGTAAAATCCAACTTCCTCCTCCTTCTCCTCCTCATTACACATCTCACAGCCACCGCAGACCTCCCACAGTTCCGTGAAGCACCGGCGTTTCGCAACGGCGACGAATGCCCGAAATCCATATGGCCCGCCATGGCCACCAACCCTCTTCAAGATTCCTCCACGATTCATATAGCAATGACATTAGACTACTCCACGCCTTACCTCCGTGGATCCATCGCCGCCGTGTTCTCCGTTCTTCAACACTCCACCTGCCCTGAAAATCCTTTCTTCCATTTTATCACCACCACTCGTAACCACCAGCTCAAAGCTCTCAACTCCACTATTACCTCCACTTTCCCTTACCTCCGTTTCCGACTCTACCATTTCAATCCCACCCTCGTCAACCACCTCATCTCCTCCTCCATCCGCCGTGCACTTGACCAACCTCTGAACTACGCCCGAATCTACTTAGCAGATCTCTTACCCATCACAGTCAATCGAGTCATTTACTTGGACTCCGATCTTATAGTCATCGATGACATTGCAAAGCTCTGGAAAATCAATCTTTCATCTCATGTTTTGGGCGCACCGGAATATTGTCACGCCAATTTCACAAGCTATTTCACTTCAAGATTTTGGTCAAACCCATTATTTATCAACACATTCAAGAATCGTTTCCCTTGTTATTTCAATACTGGGGTAATGGTGCTCGATCTGAACAAATGGAGGATGAATGGATACACCAAGAAACTGACCCATTGGATGAAATTGCAGAAACGGTACAGAATATACGAGTTAGGTTCATTGCCGCCGTTCTTGCTAGTTTTCGCCGGAAATGTCGAAAGGATTGAGCACAGATGGAATCAACATGGATTGGGAGGGGATAATCTTGAAGGTTTATGCAGAGATTTGCATCCGGGTCCGGTAAGTTTACTGCATTGGAGTGGGAAAGGGAAGCCATGGCTAAGATTGATTCAAAGAAACCATGTCCGTTGGATAGCTTGTGGGCCCCATACGATTTGTACCACCGTCAACCATTGTTTTCAGACAGCTGAGCTTTTTTTTTATAGCCACGTGAAATAATTGAGGGAGCAGCTGGAAAGTTTTGTGGGAAATGAAAAGACGAAAGAGGACAATGTAGTGGAGCCAATGGTTGACGTGCGACAGGGGTAGTTTCGGGGTTCTACGAATATTGTGTCGGCAGCAATCAATATGGGCGAACATATTCGTATTCATAAAGAGAGATTTTAGTGATACACTTTGTATTAAGTGACATCGTCATCTCTTTATTCTTATAAAGTAAAAATTGTATGAATATGATATATTTTTTATGATGTATATGATTTGTTAGGATATTTTTATAACTGTTGTACTGCAATTTTCTTTTGTGAAATTTTAAAATACAACCGTTGTATGAAGGTTTTATCAAGTGGAATGCATTACAACCACTCATTTCTAACCTCTCACACACGATAAAAGTGTATTATGTGAAAGAGAGTAAAAATAAAAGGCTCTAATATATGTCATTTGGTATAACCTTCCTACAACCGTTGCACCATAAAATCTTTACTTTTTTTCAGGGACCGTTGTATATGATAGTTTTCTCTCTCATTTTCTATTTAAGCATAATTTTTTTTTTCCGGTGTGAAATCGACCTAAGAGGCTCTGGATTCCTGAGGGTTGCTCTACTAAAGAGGCTTTGAAAAGTCTATAAAAAGGTTTTTACAAGTCCTAGACTTCACAGTTCGTAAATTTGTGTTATGCGTCGTATAAGTTAGGTCGGCTCCCCAACCACAACCCTTATAGAAGTGTCTAAGTTGAGGTATGAACGGAGTTTTGGTCATTTATGTGCGTGTTTAACAGGGTGGAGTGCGATTTTCAAAGCAGGTGCGTGTTTAGCATGTAGAGTGCGATTTCTCGAAGCCGTTAAGTGTCCGGTTTCATTTCTAAAATCATAATCCTAAGGTAAAGATTTGATTTTTACTATGTTTTCTTAATCGTTCTTGGTTAGGGTTTCATAAAACGTCGGAATTGTCCATATATCTGATGTCCAGTCGTGTTTCCTTTCGTATGACATGCATAGATCGCGGACCGCATTGTGTCCGTAGTGTTCGGTGGATTTGAGGTAAGAGGATCTTCTTATAAAAAAGAACTCGTATTTATTTTGAAGATCATGTTTATATTGTATGCAGATTGTTTTTTTCTAGTAATGATTATATGTGTAGAGTAGTTGTGGTTAATTACCAAAAAAAAAAAGTAGTTGTAGTTCAAAAAACAACCTGAAAGGTTGATCATGTCAGCTCTATGACCCACTTTGTGGGCGTGAGGAAGCAACACTGGTTGATCTACTTAGAGTGCTGGATGTCGGATTTCCATGACGACTCCACTCACAAGACGGCGATCAGAAATTGTGTGACACGGATCACGAATCAAGAATGACACGTTGTATTACAAGTTTCTAATGCATTATATAAAAAATATATGTATAATTATCGGTCATGAGTCAATATTTAAAAATTTTAATGGGTCAATGAATATATATTAGTATATAAAAATATTTAAATAGAGTAAAAAATAAATAGAATTTTTATTTATTTACATTTGGGGTCAGTTGACCCAAATGGCCAGAGGTGGCGCCGCCCCTGTCTTCTGAGGGTAAGTGACCTGGTTGATTTACTAGGGTCTAGTTTTCTGACAGTTTTGTGCATGTACATAGTATTTTTCAAGTTCTGTGTATTTTATGGAAACTTTGCAAATCATTTTTATGTATATTGTTACGAGTAGTGAAGATATGTTGGTAGTATGATGTTGTTATAGACATTTGTGTGATCGCACATGATAAATATGGATTGAATATGATGCTATGTGCTTCTATTTGCTTTATGTGCTTTTATGTCTTATGTGCTCCCCATGTAACTTTGGTAAAATACAGTTATTTACATGCACCGTATTAGAAGAGTACTGTAATCATCAATTCATTATGTTGTATCTATGACTAGTTTGACCGTCCATGTTGCAGCTCAATGTATTACAATAACACCATGATTTTACGTGTTGCATGAGATATTGGATAGTCATATCACCCAAGTTGCATCATTACTGAGTTTACACCATGACATTGTAACTCTGAATATCGCTGTAGATGTACACATATTATCTCATTTTGCATTTGTACTGATAAACAAGAATTCTTACACATACAAAAAGAATAGATGGAAAATAATTACTGAGTTTACACCTGACAATGTTTGGACACTTTTTTAGTCCATCATTTCATGAGAAATTATAAATCAAGTTGATGTAAGGATCCGTATGTATTTTCAGGTTGTGTCAAGTCTGAATTTTTTCTTAGATAGTCCGTGCACTCACACAAAGGAGCGTTGAATAATTAAACGTTGTGTGCACATTTGCACGTGGGCCATACATGTTAAGTGAACAAAAAAAGGGGACACTTGAAGACCTATGTCTGAAAAGTAAATGGTTGGAAAAAAATATGTCTCGACGCATGCGGCACGCGTGCGTCATGCATGCGTCGTGAATTGTCCCTGTGTGCCTCATGCGGCGCGCTTGCGGCCCTTGTGCGTCGGAAGCAGGCATGTTTTTCAAATTTTACTTTACAGACATATTTTTCAAAACATTTTCTTTTCGGACATATTTCTTCAAGTTTCCCAAAAAAGGAAGAAGGACGTGCAAATTGCATGTGGTGTGTGTTAAACCCGTGTAAATTTGCACGAGCTCTTTTCAAAAAAATTGCACGTAGTACCTTAAAAAAAATATCAGGTCTGACAAGATTTGAAAATAGATACGAATCCCTACATCAACCCGATTTTATGATTTTTCTCATTTCATCAAGTCCGAATAAAACAATTTGTCTTACTAAACCATACAATCATGTTAATTGAATAAACTTATTTTTCTTATTTCTATTATTTTATAGTACATAACATCTATTCGATACAAAATCTCATATACAATCCAAACATCATGTTAACTAAATTTTACGATAAAATTAAAACAAAACACATATATATGGGTGTTGATCGATACAATCATACATATGAGTGTTTTCCGTAACAATGAAATATAAGGATGTTTATCGTAACAATAAAAGATAAATATTAGTTTTGAAAAGAAAAAAAAAACACGAGGAGTTAAAGTGAATTTATCCCTAAGAATGATGATGAATATATGTTACACATGAATTCTTCTTGGTTCAATCTGGCATTATATTTACTTTCAATAGAATAATTTAATATCTTCTGCTATTCTGTTTGCAATATTCTATTCGCAATACATCATATCATAATTATTTACAAAAATGAGGCATTGGCCCTGTTGTAATTACTGTTTGTAATTTTTAATCTGAAGTATTTTGGTTTGAGTTTGATAGAGATAAAAAATTATGCGTAGTATATTTCGTTTCCGTAAAATAATAAATAAAAAATCTAAGCATCTTAGCCTAAATTATTCAATTACTCCCTCCGTTTTGAAAATACCTGAGGCAATTGCCAAGAAGATTTTTTTCAAAATAATTGAGGCAGTTACATTTCTAATACAACATTTATTATGTTTTTTTCCCTTCATCTAAATAAAGAGTGAGAGATTAAATTCAACATTACATTAATTATATACTAAGTTTTTTTTAATCTTTTTAGCATTCAAATTAAAGTATTAACTCACATCCTTAATATGTATGTTTTTATCAATTGTCTCAGTTATTTTGTGATAGGGATATTCCTACCTCCGGCTCGGACCTGTCGCTCCGATCACTGCGGCACCGACTGGATACTCATAGGACCGGCTGCTCGCCAACGGTAAGAGGGGGGGATCGGACACCATCGGGATAGTCTGCTAGCATGAAGCACAAGCCCCAAGATCGGAGCCGCCTTACCTCGCCGGCGGACCGGGCATTTGCTATGTGTCCGCACCATCAATGTCCATTGTCGTAATTATCTGATAATGTATAACAACTTCCTTATAAATAGGGCCATATGTAACCCTTCCAGATGGGGATTTTGGATGATGAATAAAAGATAAGGCAAAGCCGAATTATCCCACTCTCGTCTTCAACAGTACGGCACCACCACCTGCATGCATAGCTCCCCCACGAACCACCATAATTAACACCTCAAAAATAGCCAGATATCCACCCTAACACCACCGCTGACCACCTGAGATAATTATCATGCTATCATTTTGGAACGGTGAGAGTATAATCATAATACCCTCGCCGTCCCATCTTATTCGTCCACATTTTCTTTTTTATTTGTCACCAAAATAAGTTATTCACTTTATCGTTAATTGTCAAATTTCTTCAAATATCTTTTTTTTATAATATTTACAATAAAAAAAGTATGTAACATTAAATTTTCCAAAAACTAATTAGAGGGCATAAGTGTAAAAATATTGGATAATGAGATTCAAAGCATTTATATTTTCTTTAATTTGTGTGAAAAATTAAATGAGATAAAATGGGACGTAGGAAATAAGAAAGACTAGTACATTTAATTCATGTGTAAACGGTTTATTTTTCTCTGCATGGACTCTGGTCGAAGGGTTTCCGGCCCAACCAAATCGGTCCGGTTGGATATCACAAACTCTGTATTGGATCGCTTAGACCAAATGCTAAAAGAAACACCACCACGCCGAAGTGTTGTAGGATGAACAGCTGCACTCAATCCAAGCAATAAAAGGATCAACGATCATCTTTTATCTCTTTAATCCTACAGGTTTGTACAAATTCAGCTGTGTGATGTGTTATGGCTACTCTTGTTGATGGGTTTCCATTTATTTCTGTTATTTTTTATGCTTTTGCTTCACCAATCTTATGATATTCATCCTTTCTTGATATCATCCTTTTTTGTTCATTTTTTTGATTCCTCATATGTTTATTGGATATGGTTTGAATTGGGTTTTGGTTGCTTTTGATTATTTGCTTTTAGGTTAATCAAAGATTGAATTTTTGGTGCAACAAAGAAGATGAATAGGCAATCACCCTATCCTGATGTCAATACAGTTCCATATGCTAATAATGCTCAGTTGCATCAAATGCCTGCCCAGAGAATGCATCAAGGAAGTGGGATAAACACTCCCATGGGCCGGGCGGATTCTTTTCCAGCAGAGCATGATCATTATTATGCATCACAAATTCAGTTGGATGCAAATGCTCGCTACAGAAGCGCGGCGTTGTCTCATCCCTACCATGAAGCAAGTATTTTCACTGCACCCCTCTGATTGATTGATTGATCGTTATCGGGACCTTATGGCCCTCTTTTGTTGTGGCAGATTTTTGAGAAGTTCATATCAATTTGCGTTGTTTTTCATAATGTTCCTGTGTCAATTATGTTTATGATTGGACATTAGGATGCTGCATTATATCTGTCAAGAAACTTTGTTTAGTGCTAGAAGTATATCAAAAGATGGTAGTGACATTAGTGATTCTTGAGCTTTACACCTGGCCTGGTTACTGTAATTGGTATTGCATTAATCAATCATCTTGTGGAGTGTCAAATCTTTAGATTCAATTTCCATGTAAATAGACACTGACAGAACTTTGTTTGGCAGCGTATGAATTTTTTTCAAAATGTAATGTAGTTTAGGCTTGTAAATTCTGGTCATAATGCCTTGAGTATAAAGGTACAAAATATTCAAAACTGCAAGACCAAAATTTATTTACATACTAAGTGAAGAGGATAAAGAAAGATACGCTGTATCACTAAGGATCCTAACAATAATATGGCTGTAATCATAATTGTATATCCTAAGTTTTGGAATGGACAAATGTGGCACTTAGCTTCAAGGGATCATAGATGGGCTTTTCTTTTTCTGATTAAAGTATATCCTATCCTCGGTTTTATTGAGCAAAGATCAGTATTTTGTAATCAAATTAGGCATTTTGTGCTATCCTTTTCTAACTTCAGAAGATTGGATGTCATGGCTTTAATACCATTTGTGTGTGTTTGTCGTTCGTAAACGGCTGAAGGATATTTTCCATCAATGTGAGATAAGGAGGTCATGTGTTGATCTATTTGCTTTTGTAGTATGCATAATTGTATTAACCAATTGATGTAGCCATGTAAGATTGAGTAAACTGCAACTTGGAATGTGCTTTTGTCTTGAACCGGGGAGGGGGTTATACAACAGCCTCATTCCCACTATTTGGCTTCGGGGTGGTAGGATCCTATAATATTTCTTCTGGGTATTGCAATAATTACTAGACTCACATGAAACATATGCGCTTGTCACTTTTACGTCTACTATGGATCCTTAATGCTTTGAGTACATAAATTCGTCCTCAATCCAATGTGCTTTTGCTTGAATTAATGTTGAATCAGTTTATCGTCGGCCATGAACTGACACAAAGAAACAATACAGCTGGAAATCTCCACCAGCGACAGATATCGGATTCCACAACTGTTCTTCAGAATTCAGGTCAGGTAGAAAGACCTGAGTCACAAGAGCAAGACATGGAAATCGGGTATGAGGACAATCCTGCCCCTTCGAATTTTCAAGCTCTGGAGAAGAAATTTCAGGATGAAACATTGAGTTTATTGAAAGAACAAGTTGATGCTGAGGATGCAGAGATCATTAGGCACAAAGAGGTATGCACTTCATAAAAGCTTAATGTTTCCTAATTTTGTTGTCTTTCTTTGTGGACTCTTGTATCCTAATTATTACTTTGACAGATTGATTTTTCAAGCCACTTAATCAATTCCAGAAATGCATATCATACATCAGTTTCCTAGAGTGCAAAATAACCTCAAAAGGCCTACGATACAGTCTAGAACACACTTTTGAATCAATACAGCAATGAACACACTTTTCTGTTAGTTCTAGTGGCAAGGGCCACCTCGATTATTTCCTAGGGATCTACTCAGATAGAATAGATCATGTGAAGCCGTCAGTTCTTGAGTATCGATAAATAGCAGAACCTTGAGGTTGTTAGGATTGTCTGGCAGAGCAATGACTCTTCTTTCCTTCTGTGCATAGGTTCTGCAGTTCCTCTCCTTTTATATCTCATAAAAAGTCACAGATAAGGCCAAATACAACAAATTTCCTTGAAGCCGACTCGGGATCTACTCGTGTCCCCAAACACCTATAGGACAAAGCAGGTACCCTAGCACTCTGTTCTATAGTCTTCTTGCATAGGAACATACAATGAAAAGGTGATAATGGTTATCCTGTAGGCACTTGCATAGACTGCACCGGTTTTCGTCATGATTCCTTGTTTTTTAAGTTATAAGCTTCCTCTGACATATAAGTCATAATACCGGTGCAAAGCTTGGAATTCTTTTCTTGAACCACACAACACTACCTATCCTGTGGAAGCTGGTTACTTGGCACCCTTAAAGTGTACAAAATGGCAACTGCATCAATTCATACTTACAATTCTTTCAGGCTACTATTTCAAGTAGGATGCTTTTTGGATCTATATTGATCTGTCAGGTAAAGGTGTATGCTGTTTTGAAACACTTGAAAGATCTTGTTTTATATTACAGAAAATAATCGAGATCAGTAACCAATATCAAGAAAAGCTTTCGACTCTCACGGGCCCAACAGGCCAAACAACGAAAGAGTTTCTTCATAAGGAATCAGAAGCACGGATACAATCGTATCAGCAGCAAAGTGTAACAAGCTACGTGCCTTCAAAAGTAGGCCTTAATGATGACCATGGTTATATTCCTGAAGCTAGAAAAGTTGGTCCTATTGATAACCATGGTTATATTGACAGCCATGGTTATATTCCTGAAGCTATTACTGGCCATTTAGCAAGAAAAATTGCCCCTATTGATAGCCGTGTTTATGTTCCTGCTGAACCTAATGGCCCTGATCCTTATCGAGGTTATTCTGCAGTACAGTTCCACGATCAACATCTAGATCGACCTGCAATCAACGCGGCTGACAAAAACCAACGAGCCAGTGGACGTGTTCCTATGCCTTATGGTCGTGTCTACAATAATAAAGGTGCAGGTGTTTAAGGTTAACTCACTCCTATAAAAACGGCTGTGATTGGTGCTACTGTGTGCAATAGGAGTGCAAATGAATTTCCAAGCAATTCAAGCGACGACTCACTATTGGTGCTGTAAATGAGTCGAGCGGTTTCCAAGAAAAGTTTGTTTTGATATGGTTTGAGATCAAACTCGCCTCGACTTGACACAACTAAAGGAGCCAATCTCGAATGTTCCTATGTGGATGATATACTTGTTTGGTTTTGTATTTTACTATAGTTATTTGTGATGTATATTAATGTTCTTTTTAATTGGTATTGTAATTTGAAGTTGAACTAACATACCTGACTGATTGTGAAAGCGTCTACTTCATACTTACAAATAATAATATATAACATAAAAAGAGCTGCAAAAGCAAAAAAAGTAAAGAACAAAAAGTGGCTGAAGATTTCATGTGACATTCCAATCGTAATAATCAAATCTTCATCTATTTTACAGATTACGAAACTCATTGGCTAACAATACAGATTTAATGACCTGACACTACTACTCGGTTCTAATATGTAAATGTATATTACAATGTAAATGTTGATGTCACAGACGTACAAAATCGAGACATCCGATTTCTCATGCAATTTAGGGGGAGGAAACCGACACATACTCTACCTCAATAATGGCTTCGGTCCCGGTTCACCATCTCCGGCCAAGACAGACCCCCCATGGTTCTTCAAATGCTTATTGGGACTTGGGCCCTGTGGCTCTTCAAAAGCTTATTGGGACTTGGGAAGGGTGGACAAGACAGACCCCGTGGCTCTTCAAACGCTTATTGGGACTTGGGAGGGGCCCTTATTGATTGACCCCTAAGGCAATGTATTTGCTGGTAGTAGGAACCAAACTCACGGCCTCTTCCGGTGTCGATTTTTATTAACTTTCACAAATCGTCGAGATGACTTGTCATCCCCACTACCCAATGAGAAGTTTCCTCCATGATTTATCTCAAAACTACCTGGTCCCTGAAACAGAGGACTTTGGCTCTGATGGCCACCTAACTGGAATGCAGGCGCCGCTGCCGGTGGAACTACAGCCCCAAATGAAAAGCCGGGAGGTGTAGAAGGCACAGATTGTTGACCAAAAACAGGTGCTGGCCCCACAATTGGTTGTGATTGCACAGGATCCTCAGCCATGCTGTCTTCTGTGTTCATCTGATCATTATTTGAATTTACCGTAAAAGTAGAAGGAAAGTTCGTAAACGTTGAAGGTGAAGTTGAGGCGGTTGGAAATGAGGAGGCAGGAGTATTAGTGGTTGCTGCTCCAAAAACCGTTGATGATCCGGTGCTAGGAGCGGTAAAAGTAGTAGATGCTCCAAAGGAGAACATATTTGAAGACGACGACGAGTTAAACGTCGAACCAAAGGCAACAACAGGCTTTGGAGTTTGCTGCCAACTGGAAGAATCAAATTGAGTGGGACTAGTGCCACTGGTACTAGCTACATAGATTTCAGAGGAAGATAAAGTACTGGGCATAGTGTTTGAAGTTGTTGCAACATTGTTTGATGCATTGATCACTGGAGCGGAACCCGAAGAACCCGCGTCAAAACTATATATATTATTAGGAATACTGCTACTGATAGAGCTGACTGCACTGGCTCCTGAAAACCCGGTTGAAATGGAAGGAAATGTGGTGGAAGATATATTACTACCAGAGGCATATGATTTTAACACTGACAAGGAAGATGAATTGCTGAGACCAGAGCTCGAGCCAGACCAGAACAGGTTAGTTGCTGGCGTTGAAGAACTAAATGGAGCAATAGAAGCAACTCCAGGAATTCCTGTTGAAGTTAAAGTGGATGAACTGAATAGTGAAGTTATTTTCTCTGGAACAGTTACAACAGTAGATCCGGATACACTGCCGGCACCCTGATAATGAGATTTACCTGCAGAAGAATCAGTACGCGAACCAAGGCCAAAGAGGCTACTTCCGGTGTTTAGGGGAGCAGTGGACGTGATGTCAAAGGGTGACATGCTTGCACTAGTAACATTTGCTTCCTTATCCGCCTCGTTTTTAAAAGGTGAAGCTTCTGCATTAGAAGCAACTGGTAAAGAAACTGCAGTTGATGTCGTATTGGAAGAGCCAAACTGAAAAGCAGGCAATTCCAGGCTACTGGAAGTAGCAGAGGTATGTGCCGGTGTGAATAAATTTGTAGAAGGACCATTGTTTATGTTTGAAGGGTCGGGAAGAATAGACGCGGATGTACTGCTGGAAATACTTGAACTGAATGGAACAGAGATCTGAGTCTCGGGTTTCCCTTTTCCCTTGGCACCTTCCTCCAAATTGCTTTCTTCATGTTCAGCAGACCCAGGAACTTGCGTTAAATGATTGCTGGCACCACCAGGCCTACACAAAAATGCGATTTAAGTCCATAGTTACAAACCCTACCTCATCCCACCCCCAAAAAACATAAGGATGAGGAAAACAAAACCTAACCTTCTTCTTTTTGCAACTTCTAAGGTTTCTACATACAATCCACACAAATTTATCACGCATATGTGGAAAATCCAAGTGGTAGTTTGTACAAGAACTTCAGAATAAAAGAGCAAATGAACGATATACCAAAAACCTTTTTTTCTGATCATATCCTCCAACCTTAACTCTCAGAAATGTCTCGTGCAAATTAAAAAAAACACTAAAATCAATTTAGACCAACTAAACATCATTCAATCCTTACTTACCTCACCCCCCCCACACACACACACTACCACTAAGCACGCACATCCTCTCTTAGTCCATCCCTCCTTCATCTCACTTTCCCCTTATAGCCATGATCCTAATCTTCCTGGTGTGAAATGCTTGGGCGCACTGACACAATTTTAAATAAAACGAGAAGGGCAAAAATGTACTTCTAAACATTTTAAAAGATTACTCTAAAAAAAACATTTTAACTGATCAAAATTAATAATGTATTTCTTAGCCTAAACATGTGTCCCCATTTCAACACTAGACTTCAAGACATTCATATCGTCCAAATGCCCCCATATTTTCTGTGAAATAAACTTTACGTGCACTTGCCCAAAATTACATATCTCTAGCCACAATCCCATATATTAAAAAAAATTTAACCTTGAAGATCTGATGCCTGCAGTCATCAAAATTAAAGAAATAGAATTCATAAGTACTATAGTTTCATCAAAATACAGACAGAGCGATGGAGCATAAAAGAGAGCATTAAAAGGTACTAAGGATCCGAATGTTAACAAGCACAAATAAGTGATAACCGCCTACTCAAAATGAAATTAGCTCTGAGTTCTATTCTATGCAAGGTTAAAAGAAGCTAGACAAGGCGAATTATATACCGAAGGACCATGTATAGTGGCTTCATTAAGCAAGACTTCAAACAAACAAAAGAAATAGAGTTGAACCTGTTTGAGCTTGATGGTATAGGCTCCATCCGAGAACTGAATTTCGGAGTAGAAACTTCTGAAACTGAAGCAAAAGAACTCTCAACATATTTTGATTTCTCAAATGAGGGCGATGGAGGATGCACTACCGGCTGCAAAGGTTTATCAGGGAAGGATAGAGTCGGGAATGCAAAACTAGTCACAGAACCACCAACACTGGCAGAGGAATTCTCTGACACAGCTACAGGCTCCACATGTGTCTTTCTTGTTTCAACGAAAGCAGGAGTTTTATTGAGAATCAAATTTCCAGCAGAAGCTGGATTCTGTTCAAAGCCGGGTGTCTTATGTTCTCTTTCCTCGACAGAAGATTCAGCTACAGGTCCATTACAATATGTGTCTTCATCCAGATCAAAAAAATCCTATGTAACAAAGCCATGGCATCCAAAGCATATTTAGAATACAACAGGAAGAAACACACAAATACAATGTAACAGATTCTTCTATGAATTCTACCAGTTGTTAGCCACCGGACAGTAGCAAATATACCTGCACTACTTAAGCAGAAAATCTGAAACTGAAAGGAAAATGCAACAGCCATAAAGGATTAAATTGTCACCAACCTCATCTACACTCATCTTGAAACCATGCTTTTTCCAAGTGACTTGAGCAAGAGGTACTGTTGGCAAAGCAGAAGGTACAGAGCTGAATAGCTTATGATTTGCTGACACTATGCTGTCACTGCCTGATTCTTTGGGGTCATTTTCTTCTGCTCTTTTTTGTTTCTGAGAATTAAAACCGTTGATGCCAGTTAAACTTCTGTGAGATAAATACTCTAGCTTCTCTCCATTTTTAGTTCCCTCCAGCAACATAAAAGAATCTGCACTTTGGAGACTCTTCAAAGCCTGTCCAGATAGCATATATGTGGTGGACTTAGAGGGTGATTTCTCTCTATCAGTAATAAGTTTGGACTCTGATGATTTTTCTTTCTGTTTCATCTTTTCATCATTTTGCAATATTCTGGATGCAGCCTCACGAAATTTAGGAGGCACATGGCAGTAACTGGTACTTGCTTTATTAGTATCCTCAACACCTTCATCTGGTTCAGTGCCTCTATGGTTTGGAGACAGAGGCTGTTGGACACCGTCAGAAACATCTTTTCCACCAAAAGGCAAAGACGCTTTATGAGATACCAGACCATGCCTCCCTCTGGTTCTCCTAATGGGTCCAACAGAACCAACATCATCATCAAGCACTGCACTACTGCGTTTTCGACCCTACAGATATTCAAACAGACTACGAATTAGAGATAAGTGAATATGGAAACGTTTATTGGGGTTAAAGAATACCATGGGAAAGGAACTGTCCAATCTGCAGGGTTACAAGCAATGAGGGAATACCAGCTCTTTCCACCCAGGCTCGCCATTTTGCTTCAGTAAAGTTGGTGAAGCTAATAAACTTCCATTGCACTCACTCGCCTGATGATTATGAATGCACAAAAAGAAATTATTTTTAATCACTCAAATAAACTGCAATAATATGAAGGGTGAATGGAAGTAGTTTTTCTCAATTGCAGCACCTTGCCATAAGTAGTTTGGTGCATTCGCAAATATGAGGTGCCAGCCATGCGGTATATAGCAGATCTGCCTCGAGATCTCGGAATTGGAAAACCATTTTTTGGAACATTTACTTGACCTGTAGTCGTCATCTCCAAAGACATCACATTGGAACTTGGAGAAGATGGTAAGCTACACAGCAAATTTCTATTTTCCTGGAAAGCTTGGCCATAGAAACTCATCGCTGATGACGGCTCTTTCAAAGGTAGCCGACCCACATGTGCTATTGCAAGCTCTGCTGGAGCCGTAATATCTTCTCCAAGAACCTGTATTCATCTAATCAAGTAAGTAAAGGCACATTCAGAAACTGCTCAACTAAATCAGGCAACAAATCAGAGATTTGTTTCATACTCTTGCACTAGTTCCAGGGGTTAAAGTCATTTGATGAGATCCCTCTCCATTTCTCGTATTTTCCAACCAAAAATCCTTTAGCTTTACAGGCTTCAAAGGGCTTGACGTGTCTCTTTTGGCATCGTTTTTAACAGGCAAATCAACAGCTTTTGATTGTAATAACTCTGTCAAACGATCAATTTCATGTCTGAAAATAAGATTTTATGTTAATACAGCCAACAAATGTGCACAGAATTAGATTGTAAAACTGCGTTTAGTGCAGCATCATCTATGCAGGCTACCAAAATATTCAGCACTAGAAGTGCAAAAGAGAAAAAATCATGCATAAGCAGCGTAGAATATGACTCCACACACAAATAGTCACCATAGTATTAAACATTCAAGGGAAACTATCAAGATTGGAAACAGCAAACAATAATAAGCTGGAAGAAACGTCATGAACAATACAACAAAGTGAAAATAAAATAAAATAAAATAAACAACTGATAAGAGGTGGATAAGAACGCACAAAGCATCATGTAACAATTGGCTGACATCCTTGGCAAATACAGCTCAGAACATAAAAGTAGGAAAATGAATGTAAACTGAACCAAGATATTGGAGCAGTAAAAACCTACCTGGTAAGACTCTTTTGCTTTAGAAGCTGCTCAAGCTCTGAGATACCACAACTGTCCTTTCTTATAAGACTCTGAGAGTCAGCAGCAGCTGTCTGTACTGCTTCACTGTGTTTCTGCAATTAATTGGTCAAAACATCTCAATAACTCTCAACATACAGGAATTTTTATTATTTGTCCTCTAAAGGTAACGTTATCACATGCGCGTCGTGAATGGTAAAACATATAAATTTTTTGGGATTGTGACTATTAAGCAGCTGCAGCACAATATTGTCCCAGATATTTATACTCGACAGCCATTTAGGAAGCAGCATGTCTGTCAATTTTTTTCCATACTTGTTAGTTAGCCAACCACAACAAAGACCATTGTAGTCCCATTGCACTTAGCACACAAACCACATGATAAGTAAGGTTTATAATAACTGAAAGCAAGCTTGGCACGCTATCTCAACACAGAAAGATAAACAGTAAAAAAACAAGAACTTACTGGAATATGTGAATCTTGAAGACCATTGTTCATATCCGGATTCGCCACTGTGAGCATTTATGATTAGATGACTGAGTACAAAAGAAATTTCAAAGCTCATAGATAACTAGAATAGCCAAGGAAAAGCATATATCGCTCTCCACAAAGAGGTGGAGGATGGCATACCTCACGAAATAGCAATTCAAATACAACAGAATACTGGCAGAAATTGTGAGACGTACTGACGTACATAGGAATTATGTTCCTAACAAAAATGTAGCTGCTTTAATTGATGTACTGATAAGAAGAGATAAGAGAGCAGCCTTGATGCTTGAGGCCCAGACAAATTACCCAAAATTTCATATTGTAAACAGAGTGAAAATTTTCGAATTTAAAACACAAGTGGATCCTAGAACTGGTATAAAACAAGACAAGAAGTATTAATTCCATAAGCAACTACAAATGATGCACCAGACTTCAAATTATATCCTTTCCTAGTAGTATGTCTTTGTTTATAAATCTGAGGATCTCTTTCATACGTAATCACAGCGAAATAGAGCTTTAGGGCAGCAATCAGATTAATCATCATAAATAGTGGTAATCATCGTTGTTTATAATTGATGACCAAGCTCAACTGAACTAAACCACCAAGGATGACATTTTTTGCAAAATACTTCATGGACTCAAAAAATGCTCCCAGTTTGGGCAAAGTCAAGACAATAGATCACTACTCCGTGTGTAGTTCCAAACACGGGAAGAGAGACAACAAAAGTATGAGCGGAAATGTATAAGAAAAATAAAGAGATGCACCTGGAGGTGGGAGAAGTTGAGGAGTAGATGGCAACCGTTTTTGGAATACCGAGGAAAAAAATCGCCGAGCACTAGCAGCCACGAGCTTGGAAGCAGGGTCAATAAACAGCTTAGAAATCCAATTAGGGTTTCGAAGAGCAGTGCGTGGCCGGTCGTAAGGCGTAGGGCGACTCTTGCTAAAAGAACGCTTCTGGAATTTCCCTCCTACCGCACCACCACCGGCTCTGTAAGCGGAAGACGTCGGCAACGATGATCCTCCGCCTGCCGTCGCCATTGATTTGAAGCTCCAGAAGAGCAAAAAGCTGCCACCTTTTACGAGATGGAGAAGAGAGCCGGGGGGAATGTACTAGGCGGAAATTAGGGTTTGGCGAGGGCTTTTCAGTAAATTTGAAATTTTCAGGGGCGGGTTCTATATATATATATATTTTTTAAAGGTGGTGGGAAATATAGGGAAACTTAAAAAAAAATTATTTAAGTTATACACAAATTTTATGTTGGATCGAGATCTGAAATCGTCTTAAATCATTAGAATTTAATTTTTAAGATGAGTTTATCTTTCTAAAAAACTTTACACCAATGAATTCTTTGAAATTGATGACATGACTTAAAAGTTTACATTACCTCTGACGATCACGAGATTTCATCCTCATCCACGTGGGAATTATCTAATTGGTCCCAAATTGGCGTGTGGGAAAGTCGGACCTCTTACACACGTCGGGTTGAATACGAGACGTGTCGATAACAACCACAAAGACCCAGCCAGAGATCTTGCAAGTGTCTCGTCTCGAACACCCATGTATCCGGTGTTATACGAGTCGAGACGGAGTTCCAACCCATTCCTAAGCCCAATATCCAGGGGTTATTTGGACAAGAGGCAATGCCCAATGAGGGTTATTTATGTCAATAGACAACACCGCCATAAGTTTTAGGACACAAGGTGGATTTATGCATATAAATACACTACTCCGAAAACTACGTGAGCGCTGATTTCACGGGACAATACATAGATACGTAGCAATCCAAGATACATTCTTGGACTCAGCCATAAAACACCATCTTTACTACAGTTCGAGCCGTGCATATTCTTCCTGATTCACCCTTAGATTACACGTAGGCCTGTTAAACCGGTGGTGCATTATTTAGCATCATCACCCTCAAAAAAATCAAAAAAGAAGATAATATTTAATAAATATGTCTAAAAAGTACATTTCATAGCGAATCCGTATCTATTTCGCAGCGAATCCGTTGCGAAAATGCAACGAAGTGCTTTTCAGACATATTTTTCAAATTTTAAATCATATCACACCAATAATAAACTTTTCGGACATATATTCTAATGTTTCCCGGAAATATATGCCCAACTTTTGAATGTTTGAAAATGATTTCTCGAACCTAAAAAAATAAAAAGAATAATAATAATATTGTCATATTAATGATCTTGAAACAATCGTTCAACTATGTTGAGAGACACAACGTGTATATATATTATGATGGATGTATATCATAATCTATAGGTCATACATTACGATCAATAATGCAACACGTCATTTATTGTGGTAGAACGGTTGATAAGTCTTAGCTACTACGATAACTTATTTTGCATTTCTTTTATTATGATGAGTCGTAGATCAATGATCATGCATTATGATCAATAGTGTAAAAATACGTTGTGAGAAGTATGTGGGGACATCTTCGATGATGAATCATTTCATGGGATCGGTGCTTTCTTTGTGCCACGAGGCACAACCATGAAAGTAATGAAAAATAAAAGTTATGTAGTTGGACAGAACGAAAAAGTCTTACATGCTCAATCCATTCATTGTTGGGATGATAAACGTAGTCCTTTTGATTTTTGTTAGGGAGTAAACCTTTCGATGTTCCACATCTTGAATTAAAATATTGAGTTGAATCCAAATGGATCCAACCCAGCCTGAAACCAAACAGGGGCGAAGTTATCCACACAATCTCACTCCACAATGTTGTATTGTAAAATTTGTCATATTTTCCCTAGTATCTTTTGACACATTTTACATGTTTTAATTGCCAATGATGTATAGCTCAAATGATTAAGTGGAGGTTTGAGGATTTTGAGATCCTGAATTCGAGTCTCATTATGTACATCCACGCTCATTATGTACATTCACATGTTTACATAGGCCGAACACCGGCTTCTTGAAGACTTTCTTCCCGGTTGCAAGTCTGTTGGGAATAGTGGCTCAAACAAATAACAAATTAAATAATACAAGCCTTAGTAGAGTTGAGAATATTAATTCAGTAGAATGATATTCATTAAGTCTCAAAACAGTACACATTACATCATTATTGATAAATACTACTCAAAATAATAACTTGTTCAACAGACTATTAACTTAGACCATTAGATCATTACAGATCAGCATCATAGATGTAGGGCTTGGATCAAGCCTTCTTATTATCCTTATCTTTTATCTTAACATCCCCCCTCAAACTCAAGGGTGTGATCACAACATTGAGTTTGGATCGAAAAAGCTGAAACTGAGTAGAGGCAAGTGGTTTTGTTAGACAGTCTGCTAACTGAGCTGCTGAAGGGACATAACAGACCTGAAGCTTCTTGGCCAGTACTTCATTTCTTACAAAATGAACATCAATCTCGATGTGTTTTGTACGTGCATGGTAAACTGGATTTTGTGCCAGATAGGAGGCACTAGTGTTATCACACCAAGCAGTGGGTACTTTGGCAAGAGGAATCTGCATTTCAGCAAGCAGATAGGTTATCCATTTCATTTCAGAGGTTAAATCTGCAAGAGCTCGATATTCTGACTCTGTACTAGAACGTGACACAACCCCTTGCTTCTTTGAAGACCAAGACACCAAGGATTCTCCCAAATAAACACAATAACCACCTACTGATTTTCTATCAGCAATAGAAACTCCCCAATCAGCATCTGAAAAACCATTAAGAGCCAAAGTTGCAGCAGGTTTAAACAACAGTCCATAGTGAACTGTGCCTTGGACATACCTGAGTAAGCGTTTCAGTGCTTTCCAGTGTTCAACACAGGGGGATTGCATGTACTGACTAAGACAATTTACAGCAAAAGTGATGTCTGGTCTTGTTTGAGTGAGGTACTGTAACCCCCCAAGGATGCTTCTGTACAGTGTAACATTCTGAAAAATAGCACCAGGATCCTCTTCCAACTTCTTGTTAAGAACTATGGGAGTAGGACAGGAACTAAGAGACTCACAGTTGAACTTCTTTAACAACTGTTGGGCATAGTGAGTCTGAGTGAGATACATGCCAGTGTCATCCCTGAAAACCTGCATCCCCAGAAAATGAGATACACTGCCTAGATCTTTGAGAGAGAATCTGGAATCCAACATCTTGATGAACTTGTGAATGAGCTGCATGGAACTCCCTGTCACCAAGATATCATCTACATAGACTAAAACAAACAGCATGTGAGAACCAGTGTTGAGAATAAAAAGGGAATTATCACACATGGATTGCTTAAAATCCCAAGATAGCAGCTGCAACTTCAGAGCTTCAAAACAGGCTCTAGGGGCCTGTTTCAAACCATACAGGGCTTTATGAAGTTTACACACATAACCAGGCTTCTGAGGATCAACATAACCTTCTGGTTGAAGCATATACACAGGATGCTGTAAAGGGCCATTCAAGAAGGCATTATTAATATCTATTTGATGAACTGGCCAATTATATGATACAGCCAAAGAAAGCACAATCCTGATAGTGGGAGCCTTAGCAACTGGACTAAAAGTTTCAGTAAAGTCTACCCCATATGTTTGACTGAAACCCTTAGCCACTAGTCTGGCTTTATGTTTCAGCACACTGCCATCAGCTTTAAGTTTTAGTTTGAAAACCCATCTGTTGCCAACCATTGTTTGACTGGAATTGGGAGGAACCAAGGTCCATGTATTATTCCTTTGTAAAGCTGAAAATTCTTCATCCATGGCAGATTTCCATGATGGACTGGACAAAGCCTGTGACACACTTTCAGGTTCAGAATAATGAGCAACTGAAGAATCAACAGTGTAGACTTTTGGTTTAAAGATGCCAAGTTTGGCCCTAGTTTGCATGGGATGAGTATTAAGGGATGTAGGCCTAGGTGAGGGTGTAGGAGAGGGAGGAGAGGAAACAGTAGGACTTGAAGTAGTTTGGAGGACAGGAACAGGAGTGGAAGAGTCGGATACTGACGTGGCCTTTTCTAGTGCTAATACCAGTCCTTAACCGACAGTGTATCGGGTCAAACTGTAGTGCTAGTATGGTGAGTCAGGTGTCGAATCCTCAGGGAACTTGGTAATTTATTTTACGTGCGGTTAAACACCAAAGAGCTGTTATTAACTCGATCTAAATCGCAATTTTATCACACAGATCACTACTATTCTAGTTAACATAAAATAAATATGTAATTTAATAGTTATTCTAATATAATATATATAGATATATAAATATATATAGATGTACATAAATTGCAAAATATATATATAGATATAAATATATAGGTACCAAGATATTAATAGATAATTTTTGAGAAGCTCAAAAAACTTATATAATTGGTTTATACGATCTTTTCGATTAATTGAAATGTGTTCGATCTCTCCTTTTATTTTAGGTCCAATTGAGTAAGTGAAACGGTGCACTCTGAGGTAAACAATTCCTCCTCACACGAGTGTATGAAATTGTCTTATGTCCATTGTCATCACCCAAGATCCACAATCATTACGGTAAACTAATTAATCTAAACAGTCCCGAGTACAAATCTACCTTTAGATAAAAGGAGTCATTCCGTTCACAAACGGTCAATTTTATTTTAAAGGCTCCGGTTGTCAAAGCCGGACGATTCAACTTTCCGGTTTAAGTTTCAATTAAATCGATGATTTAACATTATTACGATCTCGAGTACAAATTATAATAAAATTCATTTCTCCCAAAACAAATTTACCCCGGTTAGAAAATCGGATTCCGTTATCACGTTGTTCACACGGCCAATTTTACCCTCCGGTTTTTCTATCTTTTATTTCAAATCCACGACTTTACGGCGTCAATTCATAATTAGATTATGAATTCCTCGGATCTACTAAATATGTCAAATCTGAATATGATCAAAATAGAAAAAGATTCAATTAACTCAATTTTTAGTCATTTTAACTTAACAACATTTCTTTAACGAAAAGATCGAAATAAAACCGATTACATAGTTTTGGCGATGTTATATTTAGCCTAAAACATTATAACAACGAAAAATACAAAAGCAAACATAAATACTTAAGAAAAGTTACCCGAATACACGGGCATTGATTCGAAAATCGTATTTTCCGGACATTACAACTTCTTTAGCAAAACCGACTTCCGAGATTTTCTCGAGCATTACAACGATACTACATTATTACGGCGTAAGGCCTTATTTACTACTACTAAAAAAAAAGAAAAGAAGAAGGAGATATATATATATATATAGATCATTATATATATATATGGTACATCCTCTCTTCTGCACTAAATGAGCCCCTTTATATAGGAAAAACTTCCAAGGCCGGACTGGTCCGGTATTAGGCGGATCGGTCCGGACTAATGATGATCCCCACTTCCATGATTAACTCAAAGATATGCGTAGGAGATATTTATATATATATAATTATATATAACTTGTAAAATTCATATCTCGAGTTACGGACCTCCAAAAATCGCAAACGAAATGCCAAAATTAAGATCTCGAGAAACTCTACAACTTTCATGAAGGACTCTTCTCCAGATAACGCTTTTCGATGACCTCGTGTTCCTCCGAAGCTTTTACGGGATTTTTCTTAATCCAAGTCGATTAGCCACTTGATCACCAAGTAAGTTCTAGACCTCCAATCTTCATAATTCAAATTGCATTGGAACACTCTTGGAAAAATCTACAACTTTTGTGAAGAACACTTTTTCTCAAAATATCATTTTGATGAGCCATTCGTTTATCGAAGATATTTCTCTATTATTACTTATCCAGTTGATTGATTGGCTATCATGTCACTTAAGCTATTCAATTGACCATTTAAACTTGTGGCACTCTCTAAATCATTCCAGGAGATATGATTAAACTTCAAAATGTCGATTCTCGGGTCTTGGTTTATAAATCAATAAAACATCACAAATACCCACGTAAATCGACACGACACTCGATTTACTAAAATCGGTACAAAATTACAACTTTTATTATTATTATTACTAAACACTCTAACTTATAAAGACTAATACTTTATACCATAATTTCATATATTTTATATAGAATTCGTTGATAAAACATAATAATATAACATATTTTTAATCATATAAAAATAATACATCAAATTACTCCCCACTTAACTTTGATCGTCCCTCGAGAAAAATAAGCGATAATAAAAGATAGTATAATTTTTCGATTATAATATATTTTGTCAATATTATAAATATATTATCTATCTTAATTTAAAATCTTAAGAAGATGTGAAAGAGTATATAAATCAAAATAACTTAAGCATTAAATATTATTTAGATAAAATTATATATGTAATACTTAAGAAGTATAAATAAAATATCAGAATTATTTTTAATCGCAACTATTATGAAATTCTGGAATCGGAAATTTCAGTAAAGTAATTGACAAAAATGGCTTATAGAGTTTAGGTTCAAGATCTTTAGTTAATCGAAAAAGAAATCAAAAGAGAAAGAAGCGAAGTCGTAAATGCACTCACATCTTTATATTTTTGAAAAAACATATTCTTAGCATCTTTTTTTTTTTTTTTTTTTTTTTTTTTTTTTTTTTTTTTTTTTTAAGATTAAGAACTAAAAGCGTGAGTGTGTGTAGAAAATCAAACTTACAGGCATTGCTTCATCAAGATTGATCGGAGTACTACTCTTTCGATCGAAAATTACAAGTCCGGTTTCCTTAAACTTGTAATAATTCCTGAGATCTTATGATTCAACTTTTCCTTTTTCAATTTATCTTGTGCCTTCATTCCCAGCAATAGGACATTTCGTGATAATACCCTAGCTGGACTACTATCATCAGGCAATCGGGAGCTTAATTACCTCATACGTAGTGATATAGGACATTTCGCGATAATACCTCTACTCACTCCAATCATTGGTAGCTACATCCGATTTGTTCTTTTTATTTTTAAGTTGTTAATCACGAGATAAGGAAGATACGATATTTGATTAATTACATGTAAATATGGTGCTTCTATTCTTAATTAATATATCCGAACTTATTACCAAAATCAAGCTATGTTGCAAGTGTCATGAGGTAAGGTAAGATCGAATATACTACTACTTATTTAATTTTTCCAATCTCAAAGATATACCAAAATTTAGCTTTTACGTCACCATCTCTTTTTTAAAGTGCGTACAAACTTGCGGTATTTCAAGGAAATGTAGACCAAAATAGCTAAAGCTCGGTTATTTAATCATAATTGACAATTTCGAGTGAGGTCTTGATCACTCTAATCAAGGCTGAGGTAGGTTATTTGGCTATAGTTATATTTTTGTGGTGCCAAAAATTAATAAACTTAATCCAATTCCAAATTCATAATTAAGTATTGAAAATGATTCTAAAATTTTACTTATAAATATCAATCATACTTATATAATTTTATAAAAACAATATCTAATATTAATTACTCAATTATATAAACTTAAAATTTTCTTAAAATCTAAATTAGACATATAATATAAATATATATATATATATATTTTTTTTTCGAAAATTTTAATGAATTTTCTAACCTGAATTTTCTAACTAAAACTACTCCCCACTTACGAAGTGGCATCGTCCCGATGTTCAATAAGTAGTAAAGAAGTAGGTTCGAAAATAAAATTAAAATTATCTATCAACGTTATTTTTCCGAATTTTTTTTTTTTTTTTTTTTTTTTTTTAGCGGATTAAAACAAATTTAAAAAACTACGACATATAAATTAAACAAGATACATTATTACAAACTAAAAACATAAACTTACTTAAAAACAATAAAACTTAAAATCTAACTAACGAACACTCATTAAAACTTAGATATTACCAACAACTCTCTAGATTGTGGATGAACATCCCGGTGTATCAACCGGTAGCATTCCAAATCGACTATCTCTAGACGGAAAAATTTCATCCGTCTCCAGCTCTTCTACTCCATTGAGAAGAATACACAAACGTGATATCAACCAAGAATTAGGCATAGGCTTCCCCCTACTACCTCTTGTGATCCCAAACTCCAACACTGTCCTTTGAATCAATATACCCCAATCAACAAATACACCGAATGCCAAAGCAAAAAGTAGAAGCATTTCATTCTCAGTTAAACTTCCAAAATCCCAGGTGGGATAAACTCGAGAATTTATAAAATGCTTCCACGCCTTTAGATGTGGAAGTAAAGCTCGTGTAGACATGTCGTGATTTGTATCAAAAAGCGGGAACAGACATTGGAAAGACTCGTGTACTTTATTCAAATGATTAGAGGGATTTTGTAGTCCCCATTGCAATTCAAAATGTGGCATAGAAACTGGTGGAATTTCAAAAATTTGGTTGATAATAGATGAAGAGAAGGGAACAGCCACTCCTCTTACCAGAACAATCTGTGTGATATCGATCATAGATGTCGTCATAAGCGCAGAATAAAATTCTCGCACTATCGAGACATTTACCCGTCCTCTCGGTTATCTTGACAAATTTTTTCCAACCGAAACTCCTAATGAGAGTTTTACCCACCGATCAATTTTATCAAAATTCAAACCTTTCTCCAATAGGATTGGAGAATTAGCAAAACGAGGGTGTAAATTTATACTCTCATTAGAGGCTTGCGATTCGGATGATCCGGTGTATGAGGCTCGTAAGAATTTCTGAGATGGTGAGGAGTGGTTCGACATTTTAAAACTTGATAAAAATAAAATTACGGTTGGAAGCGAGATAGGCGTGAAAGAAATTTGTATGCTTTCCTCATTCCCTGGCCTCCTTTATATAGATAGAAAGTAATACATACGTGGATGAACGAGACAGACTCAAAAAATGAGTCATCTTTGTTTCCTTCACGGATCGGGCGAGTATAGGCCGGACCGGTCCGGCCTCATCCTGCTTTTACTGAGGGACAGAGGTGAAAGTCAATTTGATTTTTGGCTATTTACTTTCACGTGCCTCTTACTAGCTCTTTCCTCGAAGATACATTATAAAGTTAATTTAACTTGATACGAACGGATAAAACGACACATTATATTTTGTAAAATGACGTAGTAATTATACGAAAATTATTTTTGGGTTTTTTTCTTTATAGTTTTTATAAAAACTAAACCGATTTAAAATGCAAACCAAAATTTTATAAAATCTATTGTAACGAAAATTGAAAACAAACCAATAGTTAAATGACAAAAGTCGAATGCAATAAAATGTGTAGTAACATGTGTAATCAATCATTAAAATTCAATCTTCATCATAATCTTCCTCCGGATCAACTTGAAAACTCGAACTTGGAAACGACTGAGAAGCTGATGGATAAGCTGAAGTCGTGGTCCTGACTGAACTATCAAGACCCATCGAACTCATGCCAGACGTGACATGTGCATACTCAGTGAATCCTCCCCAACTCGACATTGCTGGTCGCTGAACACCTGTCGAAAATACACCGCCTACTAGATTGGCTTCCAAAGGATATGACGATGGATGAAAGCTCGACTGTGGTGGAATAGGTGTTTCCACCGTGGTAAGGTATATGGATCAGACTGACAAGGTGGATAGGCAGGATCATCAAAAGTAGGATTACGAAGCAACTGCTCGTTCCTTCTTAAACCTCTACGAATATCATCACACCACTTTAGTACTTCGGCAGAATAAAGCCACATTGGCTTGACCACGCGCAACATCATCATCACTAAAGATTGAAACATGTCATATGTGATAGTGTTGGAGAAAGGAGTTTGTTGAGGCCGACTAGAAAAAGATGGAAAAGAAGAAGATGTAAAACGGTGGAGTGGGCCGAGTTTGGCGTCTTTTAAGCAAAGAGCTAATACTACCATCCGGAAGACTAGTCAAACTAGGTCCAATCGATTTCCATCGGCCGAGATAACTTGTCATTAGGCGAGAATGGTACTCCCAACCTACGACATAAATCGAGAGATAAAACAAGGGAAGTAAAGATGACTCCACAGTGCAGCGATGACAATACTCTCAAAAATCCTCTTAAACATGACCTTTCCAACATCCACTCTAACATCATTTACCATAGCCTGTAATACAAACATCTTCCTTTCCAAAAGCGAAGGTGCTTACGAGAAGGATAGAGATTATGGCTAATAAATCTTTTAATCGCCTTAAACCTCTAAAACAGTTCCGTAATTAAACCGATTTTCAACCCACACCGCGGTCGGGTCAAAAAAAACGATCTGGCTCTCGTGGCGATCTGCTCAAAACTAGCAGGATCATCTAAATTATAGACTACCCCGTAATCCTCCTCATCGTGAAAACCTCAACTCCTAAAATTGCATTAATGACGGCAGGGTTAAAAGGAATATTTACGCTCGTAAAGGTGCAGTTTCAGTCCGAGTAAGTCGTTTTCTTCGACATAGTAGATAAAACCGAATAAAACTCACTACTATAGTCGTGTTAATCTCACCTTCCCTTCTCGTCGCTAAATCTAACCACCGACGCCTTCTAAAGATATTTTTGACTTCATCACCTAAGTCATCCAAATCTAAACCTTTTCAACCGAACATCACACTTACTATAAATTTTTGCATATGCTTTCTTAGCCTCGGGTGATGCGGTTCTTTCAAAACTTACACTTCCTCTTGGTGATAAAATTATCGTGTGCTCACGACAGAGTTGAAATTGGAATTTTTGATTTTCTCTTTTTAGAGATTCTAGTACTTGACTCAGCCATTCTACGATATTGGTAATGCCAATCAACAAAAACAACAACAAAAACAGCAAAAAAAATAACAATGTCACAACACATTCAAAAATCAAAACAGTTGAAATTAATCTAAAAAAAAAAAAATTAATGAAAAATACGAAATTAACAACTAAATAAACTAGATTATACCTTAAAGTGTAAAAACGTTGAAAAATAGGCCGGAAAAGTGTTAAAGTTGCCGGAATGAATGGAGCTTGTTCTTGACCCTTTTTTGAATTTTCCACTTTGTGTTGAAGAGAGAGATGAGATGATGAGAAGAAATCAAGTAGTGGTGTAGTGTGAGATGAATTTTGTGGAAGGAATGAAAAAAATTAGTAAGGTGGGGTTTAGGTGTGGGGTGCGGTGTTAGAAAGAATTAGGGAAGAAGAAGAAGAAAAGAAGGGTCCCGTCTGTTTTATGTTTTGGACTCCGGACTGGTCCCAGATTAAGGCGGATCGGTCCGTGAACAATTTTTTCTGTTTTTCGATTTTTTTATGATTTTTTGAATAAAACTTATACAAATTCTAATAAAACTTAATTAAAGTCTTAAAAATAAGTTTATAAAATTTTCTTAAAATAAAATTTGAAGGAACTTTTATAATTTCATAACAATTTCTAAAAATTTAATAAAATTCTTATAACACTTTAATAAAAAGCTTATAAAAATTTAATAAATTTATATCAACTCTTATAAAACATCTAAAAAAAACTTTTATAAAACTTTTATAAAACTCCTCAAATTTTATAAAGATCCAATTTTATGAAATTCTCGAAGTTATCTAAAATTTTATAAAATAAAATAAAAGACTCGAACTTAAGGGTTCTGATTCTTCGATTTCTAAATCCTCCAAAGTTCTATATAACGCCGATCAACCTAACTCCTAAAAATGAGGCATTTGAATTATCTCTCGAATTCCATCGGGATTTTCGGATAACCACCTAATCGTTCCTTCCTAACAATATTCAAACACTCATCCTGGATCTCGTTGTGTTTTTCCCACGTCATCAACAACATGTTCACTTTTTCCACAGATTCTCGCATCTCATTAGAAACTTTGCCTTTCTTTTTTATCGCACTTCTTGATGTTCCATTACATACTTCTCTTAATCTAATCTCTCTCAACAATTTCTTGTTTTGTTCAAAAACTAAAGCTTCTATATAAAACGCGACATCTTTATCAAGGCCTAATTTCAAAAGTAAAATAAAACTCCTATTCTATCTAAAAAAGACATCCAGTTCTTTTACGCCTATCCGTAAAAGAGCGAAAAAGTTTAAACATAATTAAAATTACGTAAAAGTAGAGTAAAGATAGATAGCACTGGTATTTGGTGATTCCAGTTTCTCTGCTTTTTTCAGCTTTTCATATATTTTTTTTTTTTTTTTCGCTTTTTTCGGTTTGTCGGGGATCAATCAAGAGCATTATTTCTTCTTTCAAAGGTGATTCCTTCTCCTTCTACAAATAACTTTACTCTGTGTCCATTGGCTATAAAAGTTGTATTTCCATCGATTAGTCCAACACTCAGCTTTGTAAACCCGTGTTACTTTAAATGGACTGTCCATCTTGATTTAAGCTTACTCGAAACAACTTTAAACGTGAATTGTACAAAAGCACTCGATCACCTACATGGAACTCACGCTTAAAGATTTTCTTATCATGGAAGGACTTCGTGCGTTCTTTGTAGATTCGAAATTTTCATAAGAATCGAGACGAAATTCTTCTAGTTCTGTCAATTGAAGCAATCTATGATCACCGACAAATTTAGGATCGAAATTTAGAAATCTAATAGCCCGGAAGGCTCGGTGTTCTAACTCAACCTGGGAGATGACAAGACTTACCAAAGACTAGCTTATAGGAGAACAACCTATTGGTGTTTTAAAAGTCGCTTATGCGCCCATAACGCATCATCTAATTTAATTGCCCGCTTTTACGATTTGAATCAACTGCTTTTTCCACGATTCTTTTGATTTCTCTATTTGACACCTCTACCCGACCACCGGTTTTGCGGATGATAGGGCGTTCTAGTTTATGTGTTACACCATATTTCTCAATTAACTTAGTAAATGGTCTATTACAAAAGTCACGAACCTCTATCGCTAATGATCGCCTCGGAATGCCATATCTAGTGAATATGTTCTTTTTAAGGAATCGTATGACAACCTTGGTATCATTAGTGGGAAGAGCTTCACTTCTACCCATTTTGAAACATAATCTACCATTACAAGAATAAATCTTTTCCAAACGATATAGGAAAAGGTCCCATGAAATCTATACCCCAAACATCAAATAACTCACATTCTAAAATAGGTTGCATAGGCATTTCATGTTTTTAGATACATTTCCCCATTTTTGACAAGATTCACAAGATTTAACGTATTTATAAGCATCTTTATATAATGTAGGCCAATAAAAACCACATTGTAAAACTTTAAAAGCGCTTTCCATCCTCCATGATGTCCTCCTCGCCTCACGATCATGACAAAATGATAAAATACTTAAAGTTTCATTATCAGCACACACATTTTCCGATTATCCCATCGTAACATTTACGGAAAAGGTCCAGTTCCTCCCAAAGAATAAAATTTTAAGTCATAAAAGAATTTCTTTTTATTTGCCAAGTCCAATGAGACGGAATATAATCACAGGTTAAGTAATTAATGATATCTCCAAACCAAGGTGAGATTTCAGAGGGAATCCTATTTTTAATAATTGCATGGTTGAAGGAGTATCTATTCTAAATAGTTGTTCATCGTGAAATGAATCTTTAATTTCATTCCCTATCTCTTCCTCGCCTCCATTCTACTTAGGTGATCTCACTACTACGTTTTCACTTCCTTTTTATCTTTAATTTCAATATCAAATTCTTGTAGTAGGAGAATCCATCTAAGAAGACGTGGTTTTGCATCCTTCTTACTCAAGAAAATACTTGAGTGAATGAATGGTCTGTGTAGACTATTACCTTAGAACCGACAATATACGATCTAAACTTATCTAAGGCAAAAATCACAATAACAGTTCCTTTCTCGTAGTTGCATAATTTAGTTGAGTGCGTTTAATGTGTGGGATGCATAGTAAATAGCTTTGAGAATTCTATTGTACCTTTGACCTAAAAACAGCTCCTACAAAATAAATCACTAGCATCACACATAATTTCAAAAGGTAAATTCCAGTCTGGTGCTACCAAAACTGGTGCAGTAATCAACTTCGCTTTCAGGGTCTTAAATGCTTCCATACATTTACTATCAAAGTTAAAAGATACTTCTTTTTCAAGCAAATGACTTAACGGCTTTGCTATCTTTGAAAAATCTGCAATAAATCTCCTATAAAATCCTGCATGTCCAAGAAATCCTCTTAGAGTCCTTAGATTAACTGGTGGCGGTAATTTTTCAATCACCTCGACTTTAGCTTTATCAACTTCAATTCCTATTTCAGAGATTCTATGACCTAAAACAATTCCTTCTGATACCATTAAATGACATTTTTCCCAGTTTAGAACTAAATTGGTATCCTCACAACGTTGTAAAACTCTTTCTAAGTGCGACAAACACTTACCAAAAGAATCTCCATAAACACTAAAGTCGTCCCATAAAAATTTCTAAGAATTTCTCAACCATATCGTAAAATATAGACATCATACATCTTTGAAACGTGGCAGAGCATTACATAAACCAAACGGCATTCTTTTATACGCGAAAGTTCCATAAGGACATGTGAAAGTAGTCTTTTCTCTATCTCCCCACGCAAATGAAGATCAGTAAATAACTCGAATAACCATCTAAGAAACAAGAATACTTATGACCACTTAAACGTTCCAACATTTGAACTATAAATGGAAGTGGATGATGATCTTTCTTAGTATGATCATTTAGTTTTCTAAAATCAATGCACATTCGATATCCTGTAATTTCCCTTGTTGGAATCCATTCATTCTTATCATTTTCTTTCACTGTGAAACCTCCTTTCTTTGGTACAATTTGAGTTGGACTAACCCATTCACTATCTGATATAGGAAAGATTATTCCCATTTCTAATAGCTTAATGACCTCTTTCTTGACGATTAACTGTAAATTCGGGTTGAGGCGGCGTTGCGGTTGAATACAAGGTTTAGCATCCTCTTTCAGAATTATCTTATGAACACAAATCTCGTGGCTAATACCTCGAATATCGGCAATCATCCATCCAAAAGCTTTCTTATGCTTTCTTAACATTCTTATTAATTGATCTTCTTGCTTGCTCGCTTAAAGTAGATGATATAATAATCGGTAATAGATTATCGCTTTTCTAGAAAAACATATTTGATTTAAAGGTAACGGTTTCAATTCCAGATTCTTTGGCGGATCTTCTATTGATGATTTAAGAACCTGGTCCTTCTAGTTCTAACTCCAAATACTTATGCCATGGTGGCTTAAGAGTAAAGCTTCCTTTATCTGTAGAGAAAGAATTATCTCTTTCATTTCAATGTCTTCCTCTTCTTCTTTATAGATAGACGAGTTAAGCATTCTTCTAACTTTGTCTTCAAAAATTGGTAATCGATTATCATAGACAGAATGAATATCTTCTATAAAAGAACATGATTCTGGTGATGTATATGGATGGTTCATAGCTTTAAAAATATTGAAAGCAACTTCATCTTCATTGACTCTCAAAATTAATTCTCCTTTATGAACATCGATTAAAGTTCTTCCTGTAGCTAGAAATGGACGACCTAGAATAAGAGGCGCTGAATATCCTTCTTCCATTTCCATAACTACAAAATCTACTGGAAAATAGAATTTGTCTACTTTAACCAGTACATCCTTAATCATTCCTTTAGGGTACTTAATCGATCTATCTGCCATTTGCAGAGTCATTTCAGTCTTAGTAAGCTTTCCTATGCCTAGCTTTTTATAATCCTCATAAGACATGAGATTTATACTAGCTCCAAGATCACATAAGACTTTCTTAAAAAGAAATCCTCCAATTTCACATGGAATCGTAAAACTTCCAGGATCTTTTAGTTTAGGTGGTAACTTATGCTGCAGAATTGCAGAACATTCTTCATTTAGGCATATATTCTCGTATTCCTCTAATTTTTTCTTATTTGATAGTATATCTTTCAGAAACTTTCCATAGGCGTATATTAATCAGAGCTTCAATAATGGGATATTAACATGAAGATGACGAAAGGTATCAAGGAAACGAGCATACTTCTTATCGCTTTTGCCTTTTGATTTGATCTTTAGGAGGGTAGGGTAAAGATTCTAAATCTATAACCTTTGGCTCCTTAGTCAATTTCTCTTTTCTTTTTCCTTAAACCTTTGAGTATTACTTAGTCGCCATGTTTCGTGTTCTTGAATTTTTCCTTTGAATTGTTCCTCTAATCAATCTCTGCTTGATTTTTCGATTCTTCCTGTTTCTCATTTATTCTAACATGTTCCTTGAATAAATTCCTTAAATCTTTATCCATAGGGTCTTTCAAAATCCTAGGATTTTTACCCAATTTTCACCTTCATTTTCGTTTCCAAACTTATTCCTTTTCAAGAAATTATCTATAATTTCTTCTTCCTCGTCGATGAATTCATCTTTATCTTTAGTTTCATCATTCTTTCCATCTAAATCATTTTCTACTTCATTATTCCCAAAGTTTTCTACTCCATTACTTCCACTAAGCTTCCTACTTCTCGTAACCACAACATTTATCTCTCTTGGGTTTATCGGTGTTGCTTGGTAATCCTCCTGGGGTCTACTGTTGTTACGCTTCACCTTCCCTACTCAAATGATCTTCCATATTTCTTAATGAGGCTTCTATTGTTCTCATTCTCGTATCATGTCCACTCATAGATGTTTTTATTGTACTCATATATCTTTAGTGATCGTACTAATAGAAGTCATCATCGTTTCCATATTCTTAGCTTGAGTAGATACCACACCCATCATATTTTCCATTAGTTTTTCCCATTTTTCAACTCCTTCAGCGAGTTGAGTTGAACTCTGAGTTACTTGGTATACTTTGAGTGGTATGTTGAGGATAGGATCTTGGTAATGATTGTAAATTCGATTAGATGTACTTTCTTGATAAACTTGGTTATTATTCCTATAAGTGGACTGGATATGGCGGTTGTCCGGCTTACTAGGGTTTTCTGGACCATCGATAAGTAGGATGATCTCTTCTAATAGCATTGAATGAGTTTGAGTATGCATTGTTCAAATTCTATCTTCTCAAGAGAAAACTCACCTCCTCCTCTCGAATATCCCGTTGGTTCTTCACTCCCTAATGCCACATTATCATGACTTGAGTATTCAATTGGTGTACTATTTTCTCGAATTTTGGTTCTTATTCTCGTTGTAAACCATCAAATTTCCTACTCAAATTCTCCAAGTGTGCTAGAACTTCCGTGATTAGACGTACATTCTCCTGCAAAAAGCTACTTTTCCGGTGCTAGAACCGGTTTCCCACATTCTGTTATTTTTGGAAATCTTTTCTATAGCATCGTAAACTGTTTGAGCTTCACTCATCATTAACGAACCACCACATGCATGATCTACATCCGCACGTGAGTCTTTTCTCAATTTACGACAGAAGAGTTGAATTTGCATATCTAAGGAATAACCATGATCGGGACATGCTCTTAACAATTTTTTAAACCTTTCCCACGCATTCCCAAGTGTTTCTTCAGATCCTTGTCTAAAATTAGCAACCTCGACTTTTAATTCCAAATTTCGTCCAGGAGTGAAATATTGTTTCAGAAATTCAGTTTGAATCTCCTCCCAACTAGTAAGTGAATGATGTGGAAGAGACATAAACCAATCTCGGGCTCGTCCTTTTAAAGAAAAAGGAAACATAGTCATTCTCGTTAATTCCTTATGAGCACCTTGACTTTTGGTCAGATTGCAGCACAGTTCTTCAAAAGATAGAGATGATGATGTGGATCTTCATCATCCTCTCCTAGAATTGGGCTCTTGCGTCAATTAAACCAAAAAGATGAGACTTAATTTCAAATTATTCGCTCCTTCATTAGGTAAAAGTATGGGATTATTAGTCCGGTTTCTTCTTACTGCTTTGATCACATATAGGTCTCGGGTTTGGTGGATTATTACGATTATTCGGTTCCGATTTTGATTATTTCTATTATTATTATTGTTAGGGTTAACGAGGTTTTGTCCATGCCCTGTAGCATGTTCCACCACTTTGTTCGGTGTTTCATCACCGATTTCACCATTCTCGTATTTACATTTGAAGATGATTCTTGGTCAGGATTTCCCTGACTAGTATGACCGCGTTTACTCTCTACTCTTAACTGCCTTTCGTAAGTGTTTATGTCAGGCTTATAAGGAACGAGAGGGGCCTTACCACTTCTGGTCATCAACTAACGAAAATAGAAAATAACACGAAATTGATAGTAGTAAAAATTGGTAATTTTCCTAAAAGGTAACAACCAACAAAAAATAAAATAGAAATGAGATAAGAAAAGTGTTGACTTATTCTCGAGAGTTTTAAGCTAATACAAGTAGTAACCATAGACACATAAAAAGAAATTAGCGACGTTCCCCGGCAACGGCGCCAGAAAGCTGACGTGGCCTTTTCTAGTGCTAATACTACCCTTAACCGACAAAGGTATCGGGTCAAATCAGAAGTAGTGCTAGTATGGTGAGTCAGGTGTCGAATCCTCAGGGAACTTGGTAATTTATTTTACGTGTGGTTAAACACCAAAGAGCTGTTATTAACTCGATCTAAATCGCAATTTTATCACACAGATCACTACTATTCTAGTTAACATAAAATAAATATGTAATTTAATAGTTATTCTAATATAATATATATAGATATATAAATATATATAGATGTACATAAATTGCAAAATATATATATAGATATAAATATATAGGTACCAAGATATTAATAGATAATTTTTGAGAATCACCAAAACTTATATAATTGGTTTATACGATCTTTTCGATTAATTGAAATGTGTTCGATCTCTCCTTTTATTTTAGGTCCAATTGAGTAAGTGAAACGGTGCACTCCTGAGGTAAACAATTCCTCCTCACACGAGTGTATGAAATTGTCTTATGTCCATTGTCATCACCCAAGATCCACAATCTGTTACGGTAAACTAATTAATCTAAACAGTCCCGAGTACAAATCTACCTTTAGATAAAAGGAGTCATTCCGTTCACAAACGGTCAATTTTATTTTAAAGGCTCCGGTTGTCAAAGCCGGACGATTCAACTTTCCGGTTTAAGTTTCAATTAAACTGATGATTTAACATTATTACGATCTCGAGTACAAATTATAATAAAATTCATTTCTCCCAAAACAAATTTACCCCGGTTAGAAATCGGATTCCGTTATCACGCTTGTTCACACGGCCAATTTTACCCTCCGGTTTTTCTATCTTTTATTTCAAATCCTCGACTACGAGCGTCAATTCATAATTAGATTATGAATTCCTCGATCTACTAAATATGTCAAATCAATATGATCAAAATAGAAAAAGATTCAATTAACTCAATTTTTAGTCATTTTAACTTAACAACATTTCTTTAACGAAAAGATCGAAATAAAACCGATTACATAGTTTTGGCCAGTATTATATTTAGCCTAAAAACATTATAACAACGAAAAATACAAAAGCAAACATAAATACTTAAGAAAAGTTACCCGAATACGGCAGTTGATTCAGAAATCGTATTTTCCGGACATTACAACTTCTTTAGCAAAACCGACTTCCGAGATTTTCTCGAGCATTACAACGATACTACATTATTACGGCGTAAGGCCTTATTTACTACTACTAAAAAAAAGAAAAGAAGAAGGAGATATATATATATATAGACTGTTATATATATATATGGTACATCCTCTGCTGCTGCAAATGAGCCCCTTTATATAGGAAAAACTTCCAAGGCCGGACTGTCCGGTATTAGGCGGATCGGTCCGGACTAATGATGATCCCCACTTCCATGATTAACTCAAAGATGTGCGTAGGAGATATTTATATATATATAATTATATATAACTTGTAAAATTCATATCTCGAGTTCTGGACCTCCAAAAATCGCAAAGCGAAATGCCAAAATTAAGATCTCGAGAAACTCTACAACTTTCATGAAGGACTCTTCTCCGTATAACGCTTTTTTGATGACCTCGTGTTCCTCCGAAGCTTTTACGGGATTTTTCTTAATCCAAGTCGATTAGCCACTTGATCACTGTTTAAGTTCTAGACCTCCAATCTTCATAATTCAAATTGCATTGGAACACTCTTGGAAAAATCTACAACTTTTGTGAAGAACACTTTTTCTGAAAATATCATTTTGATGAGCCATTCGTTTATCGAAGATATTTCTCTATTATTACTTATCCAGATTGATTGGCTACTTGTCCACTTAAGCTATTCAATTGACCATTTAAACTTGTGGCACTCTCTAAATCATTCCAGAGATATGATTAAACTTCAAAATGTCGATTCTCGGGGTCTTGGTTTATAAATCTGCAATAAAACATCACAAATACCCACGTAAATCTGACACGACACTCCGATTTACTAAAATCGGTACAAAATTACAACTTTTTATTATTATTATTACTAAACACTCTAACTTATAAAGACTAATACTTTATACCATAATTTCATATATTTTATATAGAATTCGTTGATAAAACATAATAATATAACATATTTTTAATCATATAAAAATAATACATCAGATACAGACTCAGGACTGATAGAACTGGAGGTATGCTGTGAAGGACTAACAGACTCGAGAGGATGGTGTGGAGGACTTTGATGTGGAGGACTTTGATGTGGTATAGGGGTGGAAATCAATGAGCATAAAGGGACATAGGTTCATCAGATCGCATCATCGCAGCTTGAGGTCGTATACTAAGAGAGAAACCGGGAGATGATTCTGCATATCAAGCACTACAGATCCGTGATGCCCTCGTTGAAATTTGATAGAAAAGGAAAAAAATGCTCATCAAAAACTACATCTCTAGAGACATCTGTCTCTGTGAGAAGCAATGAGCATACATCCTGCCTTGGACCGAAATTTGGAGCAGTTGACCTAGGAGGAGGAGGACCTGTGAAATTGGGATCAAATCGATGCCAGCATTCCAGCACTGTATGCCCATTCTTTCCACACAGTTGACATATGCTCCTGTTATTAGGGTTTGCTCCTCTACCACCTCATCGGCCCCGACCACCACGGCCACCACCTCGATAACCTCCTCGTCCTCTGCCAGAATTGGAGTATTGAGGACGCATATCAGAATTCGATTGTCCACGAGGAGTGAGGTGCATAAGATTTGCAGCAGAATGCAGAGTTTGACCCTCAGTATTAGAGTTGGGATTGAAACGAGCTAAGAGACGTTCGTGGGTAAGAAGCTGGGATTGTACCTCTTGCCAATTCATAGAGCCGACCCTTGCTGTAATGTTGACGATTGCTGATTCATAATCCCTATCAAGGCCACCCAGAACTGCTAGAATTAATTCCGATTTGGACACTGGGTAACCAACAGCTGCAAGTTTATCAGCATATGACTTCATTAGAGCCAGATAATCCGCCATGGATTTGCTGCCTTTTTCAGTTTTTGTAAGAGCACTTTTGAACTCTAGCATCCTCGCCTCAGACTGGCTGTTGAACAACGCTTCGAGGGTGGACCAGACTTCTTGTGATGTTTCACACCCCAGAACTTCAAGCAAGGCTTGCTCCGTCATAGAGCTTAATAGCCATCCCTTAAGAAGATGATCGGTGGAATCCCACTGAGCTACAGCCATTGTATTCTGTCGAGCAACTCCTCCATCGAGAAGAACCGCAGGAGGTCTCGGCCTCATACCAGTCAGAAAGGGTTCAAGATTGTACCCCTTTACAATCGGAAGAACTGTATACTTCCACAGCAGATAATTGTCACGAGTAAGTTTAACAGTGCATGCTTGACTGAGATTGCCGGTGAACGGCGGAGCAAGAGGTGTCGGTGGGCGGAGAAGAGAGGGAAACATATCAGAGGTTGGAGACAAGACACCAGAAGAGGGCATGTAAGGAATTCCAGAGACATAGCTACCTGGTATTCCAAGAGAAGGTGAGAAGGAGGCCGGAAAAGTGGTCGGAAATGATGGAATCGACGAGTACACAGGAAGAGAAAAGGGAAATTGAGCTCCCGATAACAAGATTTGAGATACAGTGGGTTGAGATAATGAGGTAGTCAGTGGTGGATCTGTGTTTGTTTGTGGTGGATCAGTAGTGACACCGGTGGTTTCCGGTGGGATAGTGGTGGAGCTCATGGCTGAGGTCACCATAGTTCTGATACCAAGTTGAGAATATTAATTCAGTAGAATGATATTCATTAAGTCTCAAAACAGTACACATTACATCATTATTGATAAATACTACTCAAAATAATAACTTGTTCAACAGACTATTAACTTAGACCATTAGATCATTACAGATCAGCATCATAGATGTAGGGCTTGGATCAAGCCTTCTTTTTATCCTTATCTTTTATCTTAACAAGTAGAAAGGTTGTACGAAATAATATGCATTATATATTTTTTGTGACTAATGGATTATATATTCTTTATGTTTCTAGTATCTTTCATTTTATACAACTTATATATATACAACAATCGCATCACAAAATATCTTCAAAAAATGGGGCTAATTAAATGAGTATATGGTAGACACAAATTTGCCATTTATCATGATTCATGCATTTGTAATTTGGTACATTGACAAATGCTCATTAAATCCTCTTAATTAAGAAAGAATCACACTTAAGTAACCAAAAATGTTAATACAAACTTCCACAAGAAACACTTGATGAATTTGATTTATTTGGTAATTAAGCTCTATTAGTGGCGGACGCAGGATTTTGAGTAATGAAGGAAATAACGCAACAAATAAAAACTTTGAGGGAGGGAAAATGAAGCATATAATGTAATAGTAGTGGTGCATTCTTCGGATCAAGAGGGTGCAATTGCCAATTTTGGTTATAGTAGGCCCACCTTTGAGCTCGATAATCTACCAGCCATTAACCCAGAAGCCCACTAAAAATTGATGAACATCCGGATGAACTTTTAAATAGGTGGACATACGTAACGTACAGTGTCATGTATATTTCATTTCTTTGAAATATCATAAAAGACATGATTCAAGCAACGGTCAAATTGTTATGTATTGTGTCACGCCTTTCTTCGTTTCCCTAAAATCGCATACGACAAGCATGTGAATCCAAAACGGAAAACACGTGAGCGGACTGTATATTTATACAACGCCTCTGCATCATAGCATTACACTCAAACCTCTATTCTTTTACCTTTTGATTTTCCTTTCTATGAGGGATCAAAAACATAAGCATCGAATCAAATAGCGAAATAATCTCTTGGTTTTAATTAATGCATTTGAAGATCAATTTGATGCATACGGGTAATGATTCCATCGAAAGGAAATGGGATCACGCCATCGTTTTAGGACATTTTTCTCAGCAGAATGGATGGATACAAAGCCTGGATGCAGATGTTTTTGCCATGGATCAATATACATGCGGTGTCGATTTGCATGTAATGCAAAGGTATTAACTTGCACTTGGCTTTAAGCAATATTAATTGAGCACACACATATGTTTAATTTTCCCCTTTTCTCTTCGTTCCGAATTATAAGGGCTTTTAGAATTTCCATACAGTTTAACAAATTATTTTTTTGCAGGTATTACCTGACCGAACCAATCTTCCCAGGATTAAAAAGCCTCGTGGAAGGCATTTTCCGAGACGAGCCTTCATGCCGAACAAATGTTTGTTTGTTTGTTTGTTTGTTTTTTTTTTTTTTTTGAGAAATAGGACAACTAATGTTGATCTCCCTCATTTAACGTTGAATCCATATATATGCGCTTTGGTCAAACATGTTTGATGCAGATGAGATGGCTTTACTAGTCGAAGGACTGGAGGTTGGTGGAGAAACATCGTTATATAGAAGAGTATATCATCGATCCAGATGTTGAACTCGCTAATGACCACGAACAAGCCGATTCATCAGAGTGCGTAAAACTCTACGGACCTGAAGAAGGCGTGTCTTGGTTTGCTAAATTATAGAAGAGGCGTTGATTTTATTGATTCCTGTTGATGAAGTCGTTGAAATGCAATAATTAAATTATGGGACATGTGTGACAGGCGGGGTGCCAAGTGGATCAACGTTGAATGAGGCAGGTCGATTAACCGTGAACTAAAATACAAAGTCAGGGGATCAAAAGTGTCATTCGAAAAGATGAAGATTATTTTAGAGACAATACTAAAAGATGAGGGACGAAAAATGTTGAAACCTCAATCAAGTAAACATGTGCAATTAAATCCATTAGTTGTAAGAACGATGATTAATGTTTAGAGCAGTTGTATAGGAAAGAAGAATATTTTTTGTAAAAGGAAAGCACCTTTTCAAGATTTCATTGAATGGGTAGAATTTTTCGTCGATCTTGGACCATCTTAACGCAGTATTCAACAATCGCGCGATAAGGTTAATTCTTGCTCGATTGGGATGATAACTGCACATGCATTCGAATGCTCTACTTGTTTTTGCTTATATGAAAGACACGTTGCTCGTAGATATTGTTGAATACTAATCTGTGCTAATTCAGATGAGATTGAGTATTGTATACACGAAGATTTTCACGTACCCTCGAACAATTGTATATCATTTGATAAGGAAAACTAATAATTAAATGGCTTAAACAGAAGCGTTCATCAATTTAATTTGTTCCAAGAAACCTTCTCTTTTGATCATCTATGGCTGTATGAATGCCCAAGAGAAGATATATATGGTAGTTCCTTATTGGTGTTTTTTGCTTTCTACTATTGTTGAGAGACTTTTTAGTTGTATCTCTTTTTTGCTTTTGATTTGGCTATATATCTAGCACCTACCTTGTTAAATATGCCTACTAATATATATATCTTTGTTGGTACCAATCTTGGCCTATAAAAGAGGGTCGTTTGTTTCATTCACATTTTACCATCTTTAAACATCAGAGCCCTTACCTGAAAAAAAACCTCTAGTTTCCCTTTTTTTTTTTTTTGGTTAAAGGTAAAAATATTATAACCAAGGTATGCAAAATACAAGACATTACATCCTAATCAGAGCAGAAACTACCTACCAACTATACAGTGTTGAGGAGATGTTAGATTTGTTGATTCCAAGAAGCATAAGACCCCTGAGGTTATATGCTACAAGGAATAACAGCCACTAAACACAAGACAACACCAAAAAACTGCAAAAAGGGGTCATATGAGAGCATAACTCACAGAGCAAATCCCATGGTGTGTAGAGAAACAAAATAATCTCAAACAACCACCAACAAGCACTAATAGAAATCACAAAAGATGTACAAAACCTAAACATTAAAGGGTAAATGTGTACAAGGGAAATGCAGCCTGCATTATGTAAAACATATGTGTTTTAATGCAAAACAACACAGCATCAATCTTCATAGGTACCTCAAACCTCTCATCCGTTTCTCATGTACCAAATCCAAGAAACAACCACGAAACAGAGGCACATCGGCCACATTTGCATGAGAAGTTCCCTGCATTTCCTCTTTATCCATCTAAGAGCAGCAGTTATAGTTTCCAGTCTTCTATTGATACCTAGCCACAACCTAACCTTGCCCCAAATCATACAGGAGATTGGGCACTGAAAATAAAGATGAGAGGCAGATTCATTCACCAAACCACACAAGGAGCGAGCTTGTCATCAAAATGAAGCTTATCAAGAGTAAGCATAGCATGTTTCATGGCCATCCACAACAAAAAGCAAGTGTTTTGGGGGTAGCTCTGTGGTTCCGACAAGTCTCCACCACCAAACCTTGGGACTATGGTGCCTAAAGAAATCATAAGCTTTAGAAGGGGATAATTTAGGACCAATGGACCAGATTTCAACACAAAGAATAAAGAAGACCAAAGAGAACCGGCTGATTCAAGATCCTATCCCTAATTCGAAGACAGCTTGTAACAATTGTAACAAACCAGCTTTTATTTTAGATCTTCAGAACAAGTAGTTGTCTGTATCTTTGCTTAATTTCTCATTGAAAATATGTCTTCGAGTAGACGGATCGAGATCTCTAGATCTTAGATGTTTCAACGGATGAATCCCTTAGGGTGGATGCAATAGCTTTTTATTTTTGGGGCTTTAATAACAAGTCAAAAAAATAGAGGTCCTATAGTTAAATTTTTTTGGGGTAATGACTTTCCATCATTGTCTTTCATGGTTCAAGCCTTCTCCCTATCAGTCCATTTGTGGAAGTGCATGTAGATACCCCAACTCTCTCATTTTCATTAAAAAAATACATAATAATAAAAGGATGTGGGTTATCCCCTCTCTCTCATAGCCTTGACCCACCAACTTTCTACTTTATCATACAAAAATAATCTTTTTAATAAATATCAGTTTTTTTTTTTTTTTTTCAAGAGCCATTACCGTAAATTTGCTTTTACATTTTATTACTCTTTTTTTTTATCCTGATTACATTGGTGGACCATACCATATTTAGATGTCCTTTTTTGGTTTGGCCACTACAGTTGCCCTTAGCAGGGATATTTCTGAAGCTGTATGGCTTGTGGCTCAGGAACATTCGATTGCATGCATGTTCCGTATCTAGGTCACGGTCCACTGAGGATTCTCAGAGATATTCGGCAGTAGAAACACCAATTAATAGTGGGATCGGACCTTGCACGGCCAAGGGAGGAGCTACAGAGGCCTTAGAGGGGTCACGTGCCCCCCTTCGGATTTCGAAATTACCAAAACACCCTTTACATATAGTAATATTGCCATCGTATATTATTATATATTATATGTGTCAATACTTATAATCGTGTTTAGAGTGGCGGAGTGGTAAAGCATTTGTTTTCAAATGCATAGGTTGCTGGTTCAATTCTTGGTAAGAACATCTTTTACTTTGTAGTTTTTTCATCATTTAATTTTTTTTACTTGTATTTTTTTTCATCACTTGATTTTTTTCCCAACACTTAATTTTGCCCCCCTGGATCTCAATCCTGCCTCCGCCACTGTGTCCGGCCAAGGCCACCCCTTGCGCTCTCAATAAAACACATATGGTTTCTTAATGATATAGATAGAAAGACCTATAAGCCGACCCTTCCTAGATCAAAGAGCCGATCGATTCCCTTCTTCGGGTGCATTGTGCAGTGCATAGTGAGCAACTGGTTGCAAGTCTTCGATTCCCAAAAATTCTTGTAGTCTTCCATATTTTGGTTCATTTTAACCTAGGCTTGCCACACATTGTTACCAACATGATTATGGTTATCATGGGGCATACGGTTCTCAGTTTCTTTTTATTATGATATTGTAATGTAACTTGTGGTTGTAGTAGCCGAGTTTCCATATATGTCTTTTCATTTTCCAGCTCCCCTAGATCCTCTTCCAACTTCTTTCCAGGTATAGTAGGTGTTGGACAGGGTTTAAGAGAATCACACCCCAATCTAGACAACAGTTGTGTGGTATACTGTGTCTGTGTTAAAAACAACCCTGCTGCATTTCTGGTCACCTGCATTCCTAGAAAGTGTGACACATGTCCCAAATTTTTAAGAGCAAATTTGGAGTCTAACATGTGTATGAACTTGTCAATAAGAGTAGAGGAACTCCCTGTTACCAAAATATCATCTGCATAAACCATCACAATAAGAATGTGATCATCAACCTTAATTATAAAGAGAGAGTTATCACATACTGACTGTTTAAAGGACCAAGCAAGTAACTGAGATATGAGAGCTTCAAACCAATCTCTAGAGGTCTGTTTCAAACCATAAAGAGCCTTCTTCAATTTGCAGACATAATGAGGTCTGGTAGGGTCTATATATCTTTTAGGTTGTGCCATGTAAACGGGTTCTTTCAAGAGACCATTTAGAAAAGAATTGTTGATATCCACCTAATTAATAGGCCAATTAAAAGTAACAGCTAAAGAAAGAACAATTCTGATAGTTGGAGCTTTAGCTATATGACTGAAATTTTCAATAAAGTCAACCCCATATGTCTGACTAAAACCTTGGCCACTAAACTTGCTTTATGTTTGAGAACACTACCATCAGACTTCAACTTCAACTTGTACACCCACCTACTACCAACCACTGTTTGATTTTTAGATGAAGGTACCATCATCCAAGTATCATTTTTCATTAGAGCTTGATACTCTTCCTCCATGGCATTTTTCCACTCAGCACTGGACTGAGCTTCAGATACACTATTAGGTGCAGAATGAGTAGCCACAGTTTAGGCTTTTGGTTTAAAGATGCCTCTTTTGGATCTAGTAAGCATATGATGAGTCTTGGTGGGTTTAAGGTATGGAGGTGGTGTTTATTGTGGTGATGGTGTGGGATTTTGTACAGGTGATGGTGAATGAGAATGTGAGATAGATTGTGGAGAATCAGATCGGGCAGTGGTGTGTGAAGGTGTGTGGGAGCTAGGGGGATTAGGTGTCATGTGAGGAGAGATATGAGATACATGACTGTCATAATGGACAGATATTGGTATACAAGAATTAAAATCATCAGTACTTACCTGAACAACATGAGTGTCTGTACTTGTCTGAGTAATGTCATGTTTTTGGGACAGTTCTAGAGTCAAGAAAAACAAAATTTTAGATTCATCAGTGGTGATAACAGATCTATGAGGACCTTGAGCAAAACCACTGGCATGTTAGGAAATCTACGCGGGAACGCAGCGGAATTTAAAATTTATTTCCTTTTACCAAAATCGACTTCGTTTAAGCAACAAACATAAAAGAAGTAGACGATTAATATACTTTGCTTGATCTAAAATATCGACTCTTTGACCGTCTATGAAGAGTGGTAGTGTGCGAGCCGTCCACGTGTTCGGCCTCTATCAAAACCCACGCGAGCACTCCGCCGGAATCCACCATTGGATTGCTACTAGAAAAAATCGGTTACTAGACCGGCATTTTCTCTCTCTCAAAATCTCTAAGAAGCTCTCTATTTTTCACAAGAACTATTAGTCTCTTGGAATTGTGATGATCAAAAGAGCTTGGCACCCACACTATATTTATAGTGTATATGGCGCCACCTAGTAGATTAGGGAGAAAGAAAACCTTTACGAGTAAAATAAGGTATAGAGATACTATAGATTTATCTCATTAAATACTCAATATCTTATATTAAATATTTTCAAGATATATATTGGCAATATTTTATATTGAATATATCTCTATTATATTATTATAAATCAATTTACATATGTGTATATATCACATATATATATTACACATGTAAATATATATATATATATATTACACATGTAAATATATATATATATATTACACACACACACACACACACACACACACACACACACACACACATATATATATATATATATATATATATATATATATATATATATATATAAAACATAATTGGCAAGACTTACGTGTTTCAAACACACTCACAAATTTCGGCCACATATAATATATATATACACGTTCACGTACAGTCCAAGTGTTTCTACACTTTGATAGACGTGATCTATCCCTTCCTTCAATAAGATAGAAGACATCCTTTATGTACTAGTCTAATCGTACTATCAATGTCCCGTTTGACGGCACATACGACTAGAGACATTTAAGTATCAAACCCTTTAAAGTGAGGCGAGATCTCATCAACCATAATCACCATTATGAATTATCTTTCACAGTTTGACACTAGGGACATTATCATATAATAATATCGTAATTGGTCCGTTAAACGAACAAATTTATAATAACAGAAAACCATTTAATATATATATATATATAAACATAAAGAAATAGTAGAAATGATCAGACCCGGTCGGATCCGGTCCAACCCGATTGGGTTTAAGACAATATTTCAACATGGCAAAAGGGTAAGGATAACTCATCAAAAATCACATCCCTAATGATGTGATGACGGTCAACTTGGTATCATATTTTACCATCAATCTACCCCGGATTTGTGTTCTCAATGGTGATAATATGTATGAAATCATGGGTTAATTAGCTAAATGTGATTAAGCCACGTCCAGGGTGACTAAATTGGTATTATGCGTATTAACCGTGTATTTTATGCGTTATTTGCTAGAAATAGAAGCTACTATGTGTGGTATGGTTTTATTGACAGATGGACGAGTGTTCGGAGCATCATTTGGGCTGAATATGTGAGTCAATCGATAAAGAACTGAACGGAGCTGAAGGTTGAAGTGTTTCGAGCGGATATTGGACCCGAGAATCTGATTGGTGATCTTGTAACGCAGTTTCCAAAGCTTTGCAGGACGAATTGGGCTTGGACGTCTACATGAAATTTGTAGGGATTGAAACAAGAATTCCAACACACTTTGAATCACTTAAATTGGAGTTGCGCAGGCCATGTTATGATCCAAATACCGAAGCTGGGTCTAGGGTATTCCAAGTTAAGTCGGCTGGAAGAAAAAGACAAAAATACCCCCGGTAATCCGGGAGTTACCCTCGGTTTACCGAGCCCCAGAATCTTCCAGAAACGCGTTTTCTTGTCCTCCAAGCATTGGGTTTACCCCTAAGTCGGATTACTATATAAGGCCATTTAGGGCTGCGAAATTGTATTCTATCATCCATTCTATTATTCATCTTACATTCATTCATCCTATTATTCTTTCTTCAATCAACTAGATACAATGTAGTCTTTTGGGAATAAAGTCTTCTTTATTTCTTCTTTTCTTTCTTGCAATTAAATCATGAGTCTTTCATTATTGAATTGTGCTTGGTTTACGATTATCATGGATCGTCTTGAGTCGCAGGAGGGAGAGAGAATTGAAGAGTAGATCTGTTCTTTGTCATTGGTAAGATCTATTCCAATGTTTTATTTCTTTCTTAGATTCATGATTGTTCTTGTGTTAGATCTAGATTATGCTTGCATGTAATCATCTATGAATTAATTAAATGAACTATTATGCTTGCATGTAATCATCTATGAATTAATTAAACGAACCTTAATCTTTATTATTCGATTCATCAATATGAAATGCATAATTATGGGTTGCGTTCTTCAGATCTGCGACGGTCTTTATCGCTAGATCTGAATACCTAGTAAATCTTAATTCTGTGGTTCGGCGTCAGCTACGTTGATCGACATGAATAATTAAAACGAGTGTTAGATCTGGCCAATCTAGTATTCATAATTCGTAAATTAACATGAAGTACTAATAGTGAAGTGTTAATTAGGACATTGTCTTGATGTACATGAATGTGCAAATCAGTGTCGATAGCTGCCTAGGCGGGTTAGCGGTATGGGTTAAAGCTCAATACTGGCAATTCTAGTTCTTCATGCGTATGGATATTACGGACCAATTAAGGAGGGTAGCTTGCGTATAGATTGTCTGCTACAATGGTCGGAGTAGATATTGTTAGGAGTTTGCACCCGTAGCTAAATTAAACACATGAGTCGAACACGGATTAAGGGGAGATTAGTTGTGAATAGTTGGGTTAATGTTTTTTCAATATATGATTGACCATGAGTTTATTTCCATCTCTTTTACTTACTTTTTATTTATGTTGGTCAACGACCACCCAATCCGGTTGCTTATGAATTGTGATTGTGTTTAACATTATTAAATTGTAGTCTCTGTGGGATCGACCTTGACTCGCTCTTGCTATACTACGATTGACTAGTCCTCTTGCTAGTATTAAGCGACTCACACGCGATCATGATGTAAATCCTACCACTCACATCAAGACACAGATACCATTTATGGACAGGGCTTATTCCCAGATGAACACATTTGCTGTAGTGGAACTGGAACTTAGTTTTTTGGAAGGGTCTAAGGTGGGGATAGCAGGCACACCCAAAGATTTTGAAGAGTTTATAATTAGGTTTAGTTTTGAGTAAACATTCATGTGGAGACAAAATTTTTAAAACAGGTGTTGGAAGACTATGATAATTAGGGTTGCTTGTTGAAAATTGTGCCACCAGAACCTTAGGGGCATAGATGCTTGAGCTAAAAGAGTGTAACATCCCGACTTTTCAGAAAGGGTAAAATAGTAATTGGACATACCTATTACGACCTAATTATTATTTATCATATTTATTTAATTAAAAAGGATTTATTTATTTAATTAAGGAATTTAATTAAATACCTATTTAAGGAAAATAATCCTTAAATCCCTCATAATTATTTCACGCATCTTCTGATAAAAAAAAGGGCGACACGACGCAGAGGGGAAGAGCGACGCAATATTTAGAAAGAAAAAGGGATAACGTAAACTCCAATCATAGGGTCAATCCATTCATCGTTTCAAGATACCGCAATAGAAGAAACATATCACTGGATGAATATGGTCGTTTCCATACTCGTCGTTTTCTAAACAGTAAGTTTTCAGTTTATCCCTAGTTTTTGGTTTTCTTCGGGTTTGAATCTTAAAAAATTCATATCTTTTGTAGCTCTATTTCGCAACAATGAGTAGTCAAAACGATCGTCTCAGAGCGTAGATTGTTCTAAAAATAGTTTCACAACAAGTAATCTAGGTAATCTTCAGTTTTACACACTTTTTCAGTTCGGGTTTTTCAAGGAAACTAGGATTTTTAGGGTTTCTTGTTGATCAAATAGGTTTTGGATTTGAGGATCAAGAGTTGTAGCAGTTGTTTGGTGGTTTCCTTTGAAGATTGTTTGCACTTAAGGTAAGAGGCTCTTCCTAACGAATAATTACGGTTTTACAATGTTCAGGTTGAGTTTTAGAGTTGTTTGTAGCAAGGATTCATGGTTATATGTTGTTGCAATGCTATGATATGTTGTAGTATGGTTAAAGCATGTTTTACTGTCGTTTTTCTGAGTATTTTAATGCTAAACGTGTTTGGTTTGCAGTGGAAATCGTTTAAGAGTAGAAAATCATGTTTAGGGAAGTGTAGGTGGAATGCGCACGCATTGATTAGCAATGCGCACGCATTGCTAATACAGGTTGGAAAAAATTACTTTCAGCAGGTGGAATGCACATGCATTCTGCCCAGTTTTGGGAAAAACATGGTTTTAAGCCATGAGATGAGTTTTAGATGTTAATTCTTGATCTTATAACATTAAATAAATATGAACAAGCCTCGATTGAGTTTCTTATGCGTTTAGTTCCGGCACCGAATGTACTCTTCCAAAGAGTTGAAGTTCGGGACCGTCGGAAGAGCATGAAAGGCTTGTGCTTTGGTGAATTAGAATTCATCAATGTCTGTGTATGTGCTAGGGCTTGTCCGTGTCTAGTGGTATAAGTAAGAGAGTAGGAGATGTGAGGGAGCTTACTTGAAAATACTTAGGTCGCTAGTTAGCAATTAATAACTAACTTACTTGTGTAGTTAAAAGATTAAACATCATGTCATTCTTGGTAAGACACAAGTTTATATCGTGATATGTGGACGTTCGGATAAAGTGGATAATTCCGTATGTCTACCAGAATAGACTCCATGTTAGGAAGGACTTCACGAATGAAAACCTCCGTAAGTCTACCAGGATAGACTCTAGGTTCGGAGGGACTTCACCGAACGTGTACACTATCGGAGTCTACCAGAATAGACCTCCGTGGTTATTGGTGTGATCCACCAATATGTTGAACCTACTCTGTGATGAGTTACACCATGCGTAGTGCCCTTGAATACTGATGTAACAAAGATAATCTAAGTTAGAAACCAATAGTCACAATATGTTGATGAGCATGAAGTGAACCCTAGAGTTGAGTCGGTCTCACAAAGATAACTTAATAATAATTATAATGTAAGCCTTTTTGTTGTAGAACTTAATTATACATTAACTTCTCACTCTTATTAATTACTTGTGTACTTACCTCCTATGCATTTTCTTTTGTATCATTGTGGGGTGAGAAGACGAATAGGTTGACCAAGGGTAGATGACGACTTCTGATGACGTTGATGCCTTGAAGATGTTTCTACTTTGTTTTCCTTATAGATGTTGTACTAGATTAAGTAGTAATTATTTTCAGATTTGTTGTATTTTCTTTGAAGGTCCTTATTTTCAGATTTGTTGTATGCCTTGAAGCGTTGTTTTTTTTTCCTATGAGACATCGTACGTTGTAAAGTTATTCCGTTGTTGTAAGTTACCTCTTTCTATCTTTAGAATGGTTGTATCTATTCTTAGTAGCATTTATGTTATTACCCGAGTCTTTTTAGCTTCCGTTTGCTTTATTTTGATACGACGACGTAGAGACTTGCATATAATATTAGATTTATTTAATGCTATACGCGCCGAACGTTATCTTCCAGATAATGGCTTGGTATCCGGGAGCGGGGCATTACAAAGAGTGAGACCTAGTTCCACAACATGTATGTGTTTTCTTTTTGCCCTTCCATGCTGTCCATGAGCATGAGGACATGGATGTCTAAATAGGATGCCCTGATCCTTGAGATATGGTTCAATGCTTCTATATTCCCCACCCAAGTCAGACTGAATGCACTTAATGACGGTGGAAAACTAAGTGGTAACCATGTGTTGAAACTATTTAATGACATTACAAACTTAAGACTTATGTTTTAAAGGGAAAACCCAAGTGTATCTAGTATGATCATCAAGAAAATGCACATAATATGAGTAACCATCAGTAGATTTAATAGGTGAAGGGCCCCAAACAACTATATGAATTAAATCAAACATATGAGCAGCATGAGATTCAGATAAAGAGTAAGGCAGATTATGAGATTTGCCAAACCAGCAAGATTCACAAAAAGTGAGATTCTTATTGATAGAAACATTACAAAGTTGAAGAACTTGACTCAAGATCCTTGAGGAAGGATGCCCTAATCTCCTATGCCATACATTAGGATTCTGATTAACACTAACAGACTTAATCTTATTAGGACCATTACTAGACTTGGATTCAACAAGAGAAGCAAACTTAGCTTGATTGGATTGAAGGAAGCTCATGAAATTCTCAGTTGGATTGCCCATCTTGTATAGACCACCCTCCAGTGTTCCTACAAGTAGAGGTGCCCCTGTTTTCTTGGCCTTCACAACACAATAAGAATCATTAAATTCAACAATTACATCATTATCACTGGCCAATTTGGAAACACTTAACAATTTTTAGTGATAATAGGAACATGAAGCATAGATTGCAATTTAAGTGGTGTGCGTGGGTGTGTAATGGGAATGGTGGATTGGCCAACATGAAGAATACTGAGTTGCTCACCATTACCAACCCCAAGTGTATCAGAACCTGCATATCCAGAACTCAAGTGAAGATTATTCGAATCCCTTGTGATATGATTAGTTGCCTCTACTGTCCATGTACCATGAAGAATCAGCTACTGACTGTGGTGAGACCATATTGGCTGATTCCTGCCTAGGATTAATGTTACTTGGATTACCAGAAGGCCTAGGTCTGTTACAATTATTAGCAAGACCAGTAAAGCTCACATCAAATCTGTGCCAGCATTCTAAAACAGTGTGTCCATTTTTCCCACATAATTGACACACACTTTTATTGTTTGAATTAGATCTTCCTCCACCTCTTCCACCTCTGGATTTACCACCTCTAGATAATCCTCTACCTCTATTAGAGTTCTGAAACTGAGGTCTAACATCTGTGGGAGTTTGTCCTCTAGGCCTAGGGTGCATTTGAGAAATATTTGGTGAAGGATTGGATCCTGCAGCTGTATTTGGGCTAAATCTAGCCACCAGTCTCTCATGGGTAAGAAGTTGAGACTGAACCTCCTGCCAAGACATACAACCAACCCTAGCTGTGATGTTGACTAATGTAGACTCATAATCCTATCTAGGCCTCCCTGAAAGCCAAAATGAGTTCAAATTTTGAAATAGGATAATCAGCAGCCACCAATTTGTCAAAATAAGACTTCATAAGTGCTAAGTAATCTGCCATGGATCTAATCCCTTTTTCAGTACGAGTAAGGGCAATTTTGTACTCTAGCATCCTAGCTTCAGATTGAGAATTAAACAAACTTTATAGAGTGATCCAAATCTCATAAGAGGTATTATATCCAATTACCTCAATTAGGGTCTGTTCTATCATAAAACTAAGAAGCCATCCAGCCAAGAGTTGATCTGTTGAATCCCATTGTTCAATAGCCAAGGTATTTGGAAAATGTTAGGTTTTATGCCCGAAAGACAATTTGTAATTGTTTTATTTAAATAAATGACAAAATTTATTTCATCTTATTTATTCACATTTATTGCCAATATGTATACACTACATAAAACCCTAAGTACCTCGTTTATGTAATCACATAACTTAGTGTATGGCTATACACAAGAGGATTGAGTTAGTGAGATGTACTTAAAATTAACTTAGTCCGTAGCGTTTATTAATCTGAGTACGGGTCTCATGATTAATTTGCTATTAATGCGCCCGAACACTTTACGGTGGTGACAGTCTTATCCGGATCATCGGTAATAGGTACCTAGTGGGGCATTTATATATGATGATAATCATATGAAATTTGGACCGATTTGATTTGAGTTCTCGATATAATTCCGTAATCGAGAAGTCTTATCGAATCACAAGATGATCATATATGGATTAATCAATCTGAGGTGATCACGCATAACCGCTTAGACTAGGGTAGAGTTTGATGTGTTAGTAAGGATCACTTCAGTTATGTGGTCCAACACTTCTCGTTGGCTCTATTCTCGGAATGAGTGAGTGGTTTGTGTTATCACGAGATATGAATCCATTCCTTCCTCGGGAAGTAGACAGAGACAGCCCACTTATTTGTTGACCCTAGAAACTGATCGATGGGCCCAGTTCATATTATATTGGTTATGAACTAATTGGTCTCTAGGGGGTTAATGATAAATAAGGATAATATGTTTCGAAAAGGGTTTACGGAAATATCCCGAATCGAAGTGAACAGTCTATGGAGGATTTATCCGTATGTAATGATTATATCAGTGGACGTTTTCGACTCATAAATTGAGTGTAAGTTATCTATATTCGATAGGGTTCAGTTTCGGGTTTATGGTGGTGTAATCCCGGAATTAATAGGTTGGATATAATTATTCTGTATGACGAATAATTTTATTCGACTTATTGTAGCTACTGAATATGGGTCCATGGTCCCCGACGTGGCTCATAATATAGCATATAAGTTTTCTCGTCGTTGCACCTCAATTATAAGTAAATAGTGGATTGGGCTATTTAATTGATATGTGGATTAATTGTTTAGTTGGACTAAATAATTAAATACACGGAAAAGACATTTTTCGTGGACTCAGCCCAAATTGGCGTGTTGACCTTTTTGACCAAATTGGTCAAATATAGAAACATGCGTGTAAGACTTAATTTGGGTTTACAAGTGGCGCATGTTTGTATTATTTAATTATTAGGAAATTAGTTTTCTTGGATAATTATTTAATATGTGATTTATCTTTTATTTGTTAAATGATAATTCATGGAATATTAGATAATAATATGATTTATCCTAATTTTTTTGGGATAATTATTTTATTTATCTTTTATTTGGAAAAAAGATTAATGTAATAATTATCTCTTAATTATTAAAACCTTGGAGGACAATGATTACTCTCCTATATAAAGAGAGTTCTCCCAAGCCTTTTGACACACCATTATCACGCCATTATTGACTAGTGCTTAGGTTGATATTTTGACTAAGTACTTTGGGTTTCGAGTTGGAATAATCTTCGGGATTATTCCGGTAGCATATCAAGGAGGTCCGGCGGCGGGAAACACCATCCACTTGGTGTTGCTGGGAGACACACGTTGGAAGACGGTGGCTGCTCAATCACGTGTTCAAGGAGCCTTTTGTTCTTGGAGTTAAGCACCATAAAAAGGTAGGCTCCCAAACCCCCTTGTAGATTTTGATCTTTAATTTATGTTCTTTGTTTTCGTTTCGATCTAGATCTGATGCATTCCGCTGCGTAATCGGGTCAATCTATCATTGATCCGACGATATTACATCTAACAGAAAATACACCTCAGATCCAGATGGAATACTTACTGGCCTTGGATTAGTTCCAAACAAAAACCTTCAAGCTTATAAACTTTAACAATTGGAAGAATGGCGTACTTCCATAGAAGATAATTTTCATGGTTGAGCTTCACTGTACAAGAAGAACGGAGAATAGAAGTATAATTGATGAGTGTCAACTTCACTATGCTCCGGTGCACGCTTTAAATCCCATTTATGACACTTTTGGCTTATATTGGGTAGTTTTAGACTATTTATTGGGTAAAAACACATTGAGCACTCACTTTGAGGTGAACTGTCACATTGATGGAAAACCTCACCATTTTACGGTATTTTGACCATTTTCGAGACCTATTTATCTTGTGGAATTATGCTCGGTATGTGTTTTAATGTTGTGATACAGGAAATAGGTGACTCATGAACCCGGAAGTTAAGGCACGAGGCTTAGAAAGACGAAACCGAAGCCCGGAAATGGATATTGATAAAAAATAGTTGTTGCTTTCACCATACGTTCACTTCATCAGCATTTTGATCCAAGATATAAGAATTTTATGGACTTGTGATCTTCATGAAAGTTGTAGACAATTGAATGATCTTTCCAACTCAACTTGAATCACATAAATCAGAGGTCTACAACTCAAGTTATGGTGATTTTGCTGAGCTGCTATGAAATCGGAGCACGCCAACTTATTGTGGCGCGCGCCGAACGTCACTGTAGCTATTCAGAAAGTTTCAGAGTTTTAGTGGCGCACGCCAAGTGCTGCAGATAGCAGTTTTCAGTCATAAAAAACCCAATTTGGATCGAATTTTTACCTAACTATTCATTCCCATCTACTCCCCTAAATCCTTCCTAACCCTCATTTTCCCTTAGATTAAATTTAAATTAGTTTAGTTTCTAGCTTAAATATCTTCTCTACTCTTGGTTTGTATCAATTTGGGTCATCTTCTTCATCTTTGGACATGGATGTTGAATCAACTTGATGCAACCCGACTTTTATCACGATTTTGGTAACTAATTTAGTTTCTTTTCTTGTTTTATGGCTTTAATCTTCTCTTTGATTGTTGTTTCATGCTTTGTAATGAGTAGCTAATTAATACATAGTCAAACCATGTGAACGTTGAAGAAATCACCCTCTAATTGATGTGTTTGGGAATGTGTAGTGTTTAATTGTTGTTATATCGATGAATTCATGTCTTAAAACTTGTTCTTAATGCGTGAATTAGCTTGATCACCTAGTTCATGAACACACACACCACTTTTATAAATGTATGTTGCGAAGAGGTGTGGGAAAAGGGGTTTTAATATTGTTGCTTATAATTGACTGAGTTGTTTAGATTCGATTAGGTAACGAGGTTTGTCGGTGTAAATCGAGCGGCTCTAGTTCTTAATCTTGTTTTGGTCAGTTAAATCCTTAAAGGCGGACTGTTGAACCGGTCAAAGGGTACTAGGTTGTTGCAAAGGGTACTAAGTTGTTTCACGGTGAATTTCTTGAACCAATCTTGGTGGTGGGGATTGAGCCCCTTGTTTGTCTTGTCCCATTTTAAGGGTGTGCTCATTTCTTTTGATGTGTGTTGGGGGACGCAACGGTTTGCTCTCCTTTGGTATAACTATCCTCAGCATTGGGGGTAGAAAGTCGAACTAAGGACTTTAAACTTAGAATGTTTTAGGTAGATGTTTTTATTTTTGTTAAAAAAATAAAAGTAGATGAAAGTTTTTTTTTAATTGTCATGTTCTTGATGCTATTGAGCAAAAGATGTGCAATTTTTTTTTCTTTCATTCCACTCGTGCTTCGTTGCTTTTCTCTTAGTTTCTTAATAAGTCAAGCCAATGACGTAAAACATAGGCGCTTGTGGGAGGCAACCCACCATTTCTCTGTTTTTGCTTTAGATTTTGGGGCTAGGAGTGATCTAGGGTGATACTTTAGGAGTATTGGTACCGTTTCCGAGTGGTTCTTCTTCGATCCGTTGCTGGCTCGTATCTTTTTGCATGGATGTTGTTTTACTTGTTTGATTGTCTTTTCATCCCATGCGCCCCGAGTTGGTTCTCCTTTTTGGTTTCATATGATCGTGTATGTGACTTTGCACTCTTTTATTATATCTCAATATTTGTTGCTTGCTTTTGGCACGGTGGCTGTTCCCCGTGCATGCGTTTTCTTGGTGTTTTTGTCTCATGGCTTCAGGTATTCGAGTGGAACTTTCATGGATATATCACGTACATGCTTTGCGCCTTTTTGCCGGGTTAAGCTAAGCCTTCTTTCCTTTTTTCCTTCACACACTGAGAACAGTGTTGCATTTAAACTGGGGGGTGGTAGGCTTAGCTTTGATATGTGCTTCATTGTTTTTCTGGCCATTGTGTTGTATGCTTAGTGTTTGGTCACTTCTTTAGCAAAATTTGAGCACTTTTTAAATTTTTCCATGGACTTGATGTTGCATTCGTATGTTGAGCCTTCACATTGATAGGATAAACGGTGTAGTGAATGTTTGAATGCATGTTACTTGGCTTACTACCTTATCTTAAAAATGGGATTTTCACGCACGTATAGCTTCGATTTCATGAACCGTGGTAACTAGTGACCGATTATGGTAGACTCAGGTACAATTCGGCTACCTAGAACTCATACCATTAACTTCGAGACGAAATAGAAATGCCGACCTTGGTAGAGTTTGGGATGACAGTTATGGCGTTTCTTTGACCTAACTAGAGCCAAATAGCCATCCCATATCATATTGTTAAGGGTAATTTTATACGATTTCTAATGATATATTTTATAATGATTTCCTCCACATTAATATAATTTGCATAGAAAATGAGCTTTTAATCGATTTATTGAGCAAGTGAGGTTTTAAACGGTTTAATTGCAAAAGTGGTTGATTTATGTGTTTTATCGTTGGTTTTATGTTTATTTGGATGTTGTTACACTTTGCAATGTTTTGATGTCTTGTAGATGCATATTTTCGATCTAAAAGATGATTAAAAGATGATAAGGTTTGGATTTTGAGCACTTTTGTATCATTTCTAGTCTTTAATTCCTATGTTTCATCTAAATATGTTAGTAGTAGTTATTATATAAAATATCGTATTTTTATCGTGTTTTTACTAGTTTTTGTACGGTTTAGTAACCGGAGTGTCGTGTCGGTTTACGTTTGGTATTTTGGTGGTTCATTGCGAGGATTATACATTGACCAAGATTCCACGTAACGACATGTTTTGAGTCTAAAAGATGTGTTTAGAGGATTAGAAGAAGATGCCACAAGCTTACGAGTTCAAATGGATCAAATTATCTTACATACTTAAAACCAAAACCTGTTTCGACGGAGATTTGACCCAGCTTAGAGGCATTTTCAGGGGATGACTTCTTAATGAAAGTTGTAGATCTTCACATAAGCTTTCCAACGCACTTTGAATCACGTCAATTGGAGTTCTACAACTCAAGTTATGGTCAATTGACTAATCAATTCGGATTAGTAGAAATCCCGAAATATCTTACGTAATCTGAATGACTCATCAAAACGACATTTTCTGAAGAAGTTTCATTCATAAAAGTTGTATATCTTCAAGAACGCTTTCCAATGGATTTTGAATCAAGTCAATCGGACTTCTACAACTCAAATGGTGGTCAAGTGGCTAATTGATTCAATTTCGTAAAAAATGTCGCAAAACGCTCGGAGGAACACGAGGTACTCAAGAAGACGTTTTCTGAAGAAGAGTCCTTCATGAAAGTTGTAGAGTTTCTCGAGACCGTAATTTTGGCATTTCGTTTGCAATTTTTGGAGGTCTACAACTCAAGATATGAATTTTAGAAGTTTTAATCCAATATATATCAAATAATCCGAAGATTTGGATAGAATCGATTATGATTTGCAATGATTAGTCCGGACCAGTCCGGCATTTTGCCGCCCATCCGGCTGTGACTATTTTCTATAAATAGGCGCATTTGATCAACAGAGATGAAAATTTGCCCCGCCTTGGCCCTTTCTTTTTTTTCTTCTTGTTTTCATTTCTTTAGATGTAGTAACTATATATATATATATATAACTAATCTCTTTTCATTTCCTTTCTTGTTCTTACTTTGTTTATTTCTTTTTGTAGTAGTAATATATATATATATATATATCTAATTTAATTTCCTTTCATTGTTCTTGTTTTATTTCTTTTTAGTATCAATATATATATATATCTATAGATCTATATGCTTATATATATGTATCCAAAATAATAATACCGTAGTATTGTTATAATGCTCGGTAAATTATCAAAAGATCGTTGTTGTTGAAATCGTAACTGTTCCCGGAGAATACGGTTTCCGAATCAACAGTTGAAATCTGAAATGATTTCAAGCAATCATACGATGATGAGAGGCTAAAGCACGTTGGAACAAGCCTTGTGACACCGATTCTTAGCAACATCTCGATTTCGAATTTGGATTATCTTGTAAGTTTTAATAAAAATTGTATCTTTTCTATGTTTTGATTGTTGTTATGCAATTTATATCGAGAGATGGTTGTTGTTTGATGTTTAACGTTTGACGAGAGTCGTAGTTAAACTTAGATCACCATAGTAAAGATTGGATTTTTAACCTAAAAATAACGAGAGTTGTTAGGTTGAATATCTTGATTGCGAAATTGAGAGATTTCACACCTTTGTTATGAAAGCGTTAATCTTTAAAATCGAAAGATAAAAGATTGATAGACGAACTTTTCTAAGAGATTAGGAGTTCATACCTTCGATAGGTGAATCACAATTTTCGTTAAATCACCACAAGATAATCTAGAGTCGAAATTGAGGGTTGCGGGAATCGGTGGATCATTGCTTGTTCGTTGTTAAATTAATTGAAAAATCGTTTGTCTTTGTTTTGCTTCGTTTTCATCGTATTAATCGTAGTAAGCTTATTTTAGTTTTAGTGTAAAATAGAAACAACTTAGTTAGCTCGGTTCGTAATTATCTTTCCGGCTTTGGATTGACAACCTCTGTCCAGCTTATTTGCTTTCGTTTTAATTCATTTTGTTTTATTTTCCGTGACAAACTTTGAAAAATTAAGAACTAGACCAACCCCGATTCCCTGTGGATCGACTCCGGTTTTTAATCGCTATACTACGATCCCTGCACTTGGGGTAAACCGGATTTATTTTATTACTTGTTATATTTTGCTTTGCATAAAATCCGAGACAAGTTTTTGGCGCCGTTGCCGGGGAAACTGTGCGGTTGTCTAGTTTTATTAATTTTTTAGTTTTGTTATCAAGTTTTTTTGTAGGTAGGTTTAAAAAAAAAAAAAAAAAATCTCGGTAAATACCGAGTAGAGTCGATAATTACCGGAGAGAAAAAATAAATAAAAAAAAAAAAAAAAAAAAACCCCGAAACCACGTGATTTAGGTGTTGGTGTTCGATTTGGTTTATGCAAACTCGGAGTCAGAAAGGTCCACTGCTTTACACCCCTGACCTCGAACGAACCATAGTCAGACCAAACAGGCGAAGAGTCCGTCCTGCGGTTCTTCCTGACGAAGGGAACACGGCCGATCAAGATTTCGAACGACGTTTAGCAGAGGAGATTGAAGAAATCATTATCATGGCTGCGAATGAAAGACGCACGTTGGCTGACTATGCCATGCCTGGTGAAGTCAGAGTCAACCCAGCTGTCATTTTACCAGCTATTACTGCAGCAACCTTTGAACTTAAACCAGGTCTTATTCAAATGATGCAACACGCATCTATGTTTCATGGTTTTCAATCTGAGAATCCTCACACTCACGTACACACATTTTTAGAAATTTGTGGTACAACTCGCATACAAGGGGTTAATGAGGATGCAATTAAATTGAAATTGTTCCCGTTTTCCTTGAGAGGGGAAGCGAAAGAGTGGTACAACTCTCTGCCTGCCGAGTCGATAACAACCTGGGCTGCACTCGAGCACGAGTTCCTGAGTCAATATTTTCCACCATCCAAAACAGCCCAGTGCTTGAGTGAAATCTTCACATTTTTCCAAAAGGAAAATGAATCTTTCTTTGATGCTTGGAAGAGATTTAAGGCTCTCCTGCGGAAATGCCCTCATCATGGTCTAGACTTGCAGAGGCAAGTCAACACTTTCTTCGATGGGGTGACCGAGCTCACCAAGGGTATGGTCAATAGTTCATCGGAGAGGGGCATTTTAAAGAAAACGCTGAAGAGGATGGCGATTATTTGAAGATATTTCTAAGTACAACTCGCCCTTCATCTCACGCTATCCGACACACCTCCTCCACCTAGGATCGAGGAGGTGAACATGAAAATCGGATCGCCATCTTTGCAACAAAGGTGGAAGCTCTCAAAATATCCTCTAATCCTACGAATCGTAACCCGGTCATTTCCTCGAGAACTCACAAGTTCTATTCTCGTGAAAGTTGTTGTCGGCCGCCACTTGGTTGGTCGATGTCGCTTTCTTTCCCATCCTGCGTATCAAGTCAATCTTTGTCCGAGAATCGTGACGATTCGGTCGATCACATGTCGGACATGTGATAATGTGGGCATACCGCTCGTTTACATCTATGGGTGGACAGAGCAGCCGAAATTAATGCTTTCAACGGCCAAAGAAAATCAAAGATTCAACAATCGCCTCTCCGGCCAAAGCAATTTTCAAAACCAGGTTTTAATCAAAATCCGAACTTCAATCGAACCATAATATGAATTTTCCTAATCAAAATTAGAGTTCAACCGAAGCGGCCGAACAATCCAAATCCTATGTTTCAAAGTCGGTATATCCAATCTTTCCCACAAAACTTTCGAAATTCTCAAGGCCCTCTCAATCTAGTAATCTTGACACTAAATTGGATTCTATCGAAAGGAGCGAGAATAATAATTTCCAATTCCTTCTCGCTTCAATCAAGAATCTTGAAAGGCGGCTCGGGCAAGTAGGCGACCAAAAGCTTCTAGACCTTCAGGCGATTACCCGACTTTGAGAGAAGAACCCCAAAGGTGGTCAAGTGGCTCGGACCGAGTTAAATCAAAGTCAATGCACCGATCTAGTTCCCACAATTCCCTATGGTAGAGAAGAAGCCGGTGCTATGAATTTAAGATCGGGTACTCAACTTAGTGGTCCCCGAACCGGAAACCACTAACCCCTCCCCGCCAATGATGAGGCGGGGGAAGTCGTACATCCATGCCCCCGGTTCTAAATGATAGTACTCGGTGGTGATCCTGAAAAATGAAGAGTTTAGTGGAAGTCGGTGGTGATCCTGACCGGCAAGAAAGGTGAGAAGGTGGTGAGGTGGAAAGATTTGGAAGATAAAGTCGTTAGTTCATCCTCAAAGCAAGTATTTTCTCGAGAATGATTTAAAGAAACTTCCATTTCCACCCGGAAAAATAACATCTCCTTGCATGAAGACAAAAAGTATGAAAGTGCTTAATCTTCAAAGAATACTCGTAAATCTTCCATTATCGATGTTTTAGTTGAGATGCCCAAGTATACAAAGTTCATCAAGGATGTTGTGTCCTCCAAAAGAAGCTCAAAGACATGGATCAGCTTAATTGGTGAGAAGCGCTCTGTGATTGATTATGATAAGTTGCCAATCAAGAGGGTGACCACAGGAAATTTGTGCTCACATTGTTGATGGGAGGTTTAGTCTTCCCAAATTCTTTATGTGACCTAGGTGCATCCATTAGTCGATGCCATTGTCTGCTTTTAAACAGACTTTGTTTAGATAATCTTTTAGAACCCACAACCATGAATCTTCAATTCATTGATAAATCTTCCAAGAAAGTCTTTGGGATATTAAAGGATGTTTTAGTTCAAATTGATAGATTCACTTTCCCGATTGGTCGGTACGTCCTAGACATCAAGAATGATGAGAATGTTCCTTTAATACTCGGCGGACCTTTTTTCTTTCTACACCAGAGCCCTTATTGATTGTGATGGTGGCAAAGTGACTATACTGAGTTGGTGATCGGAGGTGAGCTACAATGTCTCTAAAGCTATTCAGAGACCCTCTGATTATTCCACCGGGTTTCTCCATTGAGGACATGTCGGATGACTTTAACGACTATATGGAAAAGCAAGTCATGGTGTTGAGACTGAATATGAGCGATTAGTGGAGAATCTGAATAATCATGGTTGGGTGAATCTAGAACAATTAGGGGCTGAAGTTGATGAAGGTTCGTTGAATGGTGAAGCTTTGGCGAGGGACCACCGAGTAAACTCGGTGATGTTGAGTTGAAAAGTGGGGAGCTTAAATCTAGTTTAGAAGAACCACCTGCGGATTTGGTACTGAAGCCTTTGCCTCAACGCCTTTGAAATACGTTTTCTTGAGAGAAGGTGACAAGCTTCCATTAATTATCTCTGCCAAGTTATCCCGGTTAGAAGAAATGAAGTTGTTGAATGTGTTAAGGAAGAATGAAAAGGCTTTCGGTTGGCAAGTGGGAGACATTAGAGGGATATCTCCTGACATATGCATGCACAAGATCAAAACTGAAGAGGGTGCTAAGTGTGTTAGACAGCCCCAGAGGAGGCTCAACCCTCACATGCAAGAAGTGATTAAGAAAGAGATTATCAAGCTTTTGGACATGGGTATTATTTTTGCAATTCTTGGACGGTGAATGGGTGTCCCTACTCAAGTAGTTCCTAAGAAAGGAGGAATTACTATAGAAAAGAATGAAAAGGGTGAAGAAATAGCATTGAGACTAGTAACTGGTTATAGAGTCTGTATTGACTACAGAAAACTTAATGAAGTCACGATGAAAGATCATTTCCCTTCCGTTCATTGACCGAATCTTGAGCGTCTGGCGGGACATGCATTCTCTCAAGTTTTCTTGATGGATATTCTGATATTTCCGGATACCCATAGACCCAAATCGACCAAGAAAAGACCACTTTCACTGCCCTCTTATGGTACATTCGCTTATAGGCGAATGCCATTCGATCTTTGCAATGCCCCAAGCTACATTCCAAAGATGCATCTTTGGCAATCTTTAATGGGCTTGTTGAAAAGTGTATGGAGATATTCATGGATGATTTCTCGCCTTTGGTCAATCCTTTGATCAACTGTCTTGATAATCTTGATCAAGTATTATCCCATTTGTGTGGAGAAGAACTTAGTCCTAAATCGGGAAAAATGCCATTTTATGGTAGACGAAGGAATAGTTCTTGGCCACAAGATATCAGAAAGAGGAATGGAAGTAGATAGGGCAAAAGTTGAGGCTATAGAGAAGATGAAATTCCCTAAAAATGTGCGTGAAGTAAGAGGTTTCCTTGGACACGTTGGTTTTTATAGGAGGTTCATTAAGGATTTTTCCAAGATAGCTAAGCCCCTTTCCACTTTACTCAGAGAAGATGTTGTTTTCAATTTTGATGATAGTTGCAAGCATGCGTTTGATGAGCTTAAAAGTCAACTGATTTCCGCCCCGATCCTTATCTCTCCTGACTGGAACCTACCCTTTGAACTCATGTGCGATGCATCCAACTACGCCGTTGGTGCAGTCTTAGGTCAGCGAATTAAGGGAAAATTCCAGCCCATCTCTTACGCCAGTCACACACTGAACCCCACGCAAGTGAACTACACAACTACTGAAAAGGAATTATTGGCTGTAATCTTTGCTATGGACAAATTTCGTAGTTACTTGCTGGGCGCCTCAGTCATTGTTTGGACTGACCACGCTGCTCTGCGCTATCTTATGACAAAGAAAGATGCTAAACCGCGCTTACTACGTTGGATACTGATCCTGCAAGAATTCGATGTTCAAATTAAGGATAAAAAGGGCAGTGAAAACGTAGTAGCAGATCATGTTTCTAGAATGCAGAATGATGAAAAGAAAGAACTCAAAGATAGACCTTTACTTTCCTCTCGAGCATGTTATGCATATAGACGAGTGCACTCCAGATGTTCCATGGTTTGCCTCTATCGTCAACTACCTGCATTCCCAGTATTTAAATCCAGAATTTTCATATCAGGAGAAGAAGAAATTTTTCTCTGATTTGAAAACCTTCGTGTGGGATGAACCTTACCTCTTTAAAATCTGTAAAGATGGATTGTTGAGAAGATGTGTCCCCGAATCAGAGCAACGGGATATCATTGAACAATGCCACAGTGGACCTACTGGTGGCCACTTTGGTCCCTGGAAAACCGTTGCTAAAATCTTTCAGTCCGGTTTCTATTGGCCCACGATCTTCAAGGATTCAGAAGCCTTCTGCAAGGCTTGTGATAGGTGCCAACGAACCGGTGCTCTAACTAGGCGTTTTGACATGCCATTAAAGCCCATTTTAGAATGTGAGGTCTTTGATGTGTGGGGTATTGATTTTATGGGCCCGTTTCCATCTTCCTGTGGAAACAAATACATCTTAGTCTGCGTTGACTACGTATCAAAATGGGTGGAGGCTCAAGCCACTTCTCGCAATGACCACAAAACGGTCATGAACTTTCTCAAGAAAAATATCTTCGTGAGATTTGGATGTCCCCGTGCCTTAATCAGTGATGAGGGAACGCATACCATAACAGCCACTAGAAAAAGTCCTTGAGAAATATGGTGTCCGGCACAAAATTGGCACACCATATCACCCTATGACTAGTGGCCAGGTCGAGAGAAGTAATCAGAGTTTGAAAAGGATCCTGGAAAAAGTTGTGAACAGTCATAGAAAGGATTGGAGTCTCAAACTGGATGATGTACTATGGGCATACCGTACTGCCTATAAAACCCCCATGGGTACATCTCCTTATCAGATGGTGTATGGAAAACCATGCCATTTGCCAGTCGAATTAGAGCATAAAGCATATTGGGCCATTAAGTTCTTAAACTTTAATGCCCGATCATGTGGTGAACATCGATCGATGCAAATGATTGCATGAATTGGATGAGTTTAGACTCCGGGCCTACGAGAGTGCCAGGATTAGCAAGGACAAGAATGAAACTCCTTCATGATCCTAAAATCAAGAAGCGAGAATTTCAAGTTGGGGAGCAAGTCTTACTTTATAATTCCAGGTTGCATCGTTTCCTGGAAAGTTGAGGACGCGTTGGTCCGGCCCTTTGAAATTCGCAAATCATTCCCGAGGTGTTTTAGAACTAAGAGGTCATGGTGACCAGCCGTTCAGAGTGAATGGTCAAAGGTGCAAGCATTATGTAGGTCAAATCAAAGAGAAACCTTTGATTGTTCATTTCCTCGACATCCTCGGGTGTGGTATGACCGAAGTCACTGAGTTTGACGAATTTTCACCCGACTTGTTTTCTGAGGATGACGGTAGTGGTTCATTAGAGGAAGTTATGGCTGGTAGTTGGGATATGGAAGAATTTAAAAGGGAGGCACAGTTGAAGAGAAAGTCTGAAAAGAAGAAGTCGACAATGGGGAAAATTAAAAGTGTTTGGAAAGCAATCAGAAACTTGACCCCTTGTGTTAGATGCTGTTTCTGCAGCCACACCAACAATCAGAACTTACACGATGTAGTGGCTGGAAGAAAGGTTAAATGGCCTGACCCAGGTTGAATGAAAGTTTTGTCGAGCCAACGACATAAAACAAAAGCGCCACTAGGGGGCATCCTAGATATCTAGTTATATATAATAATAATAATAATTTGGATAAAGATTAGTCTTAATGAAATGTAGAATCTGTATGAAAAATTTACACTAAGTACAACTAAGTCTCAGGATGAATGTTTTGAATATCATTAAAGAGGGAGCGATTAGGTGGTTATCCGAAAATCCCGATGGAGAACAAAGAAAAAGTTCAAATGCATCATCTCTTAGACTTAGGTTGTTGAACCCTTGAGGATCTGGGTATAAAAGACTCAATACTCTTTCATACATTTCATGATCTAGTTTGTTTCCCGCCTTAATAAAACTGTGTGTAATAAAAATGAATTTAGACTTGATTATGATATATGCTCATGTGACACTCTCTATGATACGTATATGCTTAGATGTCCTATGTTTTCCCTGTATGGTGATTTTTCCATCTGAGCGATTATTTCCTGTGCTTGTATCAGATTTTTCTGTGTAACATGTTATATTCCCCCGTATCCCCGAGATATTTTCGTGTTTGTCAAGTGTGCAGGATATTTGCGATAGTGATTGTGTGCTTTCAGGCGATGTCGGTTTTCCGGTGGATGGTCCACGATCTCACGCTTTCGTCGGACATTTGGATCGATTTGAAGCACTTCCGCACTGCCTCTTTCGACTACAATCGGCTAAGTGTTCTTTTCTTTTACTTTCTGCACAACTTGAGGACACGTTGTGATTTAAGTGTGGGGAGGAATAGTCGGTTATGTGTATCTACCATTTGCTTAATTCATTATGATTCTATGCAAAAAAAAAAAAAAAAAAAAAAAAGCTAAATTTTTCAAAATTTTTAGTTTTTTTTTTGTTTAGTTCCGAGTAAGCAATGCATATCTTTGTTCGGTTCTTTATAGTCATTGATGCTGTATTCCGTATGTTCAGTAAGTTGGTTGTTTCACCCGATATATTTTTCACAAGCCATAGTGAATGATGAGCTAAAATATAAAGCTATACCCCTTTGGATTAGTGATAGTTGATTATCTTATAAGTCATGTGCTTAGTGCTAACGTATATATCGTGACGATTATGATAGTTTGTGTTTAGATCCAAAGTATGTTATACTGTGAATATCTTAGGTTTGAATGTGATAAGTAAAGCGTAACTATTGTGCTTTGAAAAAAAAAAAAAAGAAAAGTTGAATTTAATAGAATTAATTGTGTGTGTCGGAAGCTGGTCGATGATTTGAGTGCGGTAGGTCATATCTCGAATGTCCTATACCACTATGATGACCAAAAGCTCACGACAGTCAGAAGAAGCTGCCTTATGATTTGAGTAAGGTAGGGTATATCTCGAATATCCTATTCTGCTATGACGGGCAAGAGCTCATTCTGATGTGTGTTGAAAAAAAAAAAAAAGAAGAAAAAAAAAGTTAGATAGGTATTAATGTATTCGATCTCACCTCATGATACTTGCAAGATAGTCGATTTTGGCAATGAGTTCGGATATGTTAGTATTCTATGAAAATAAAAAAAAAAAAAAAAAAAAAAAAAGAACATGGGTGAAAGACTTAGTTATCGTATACCTTATCCCCAGTATAAACTGACAGATATGCTGTAGGGATTATCCTCTGAGTATATCAGAAAGGTCCTAGATACATTCTATTATCCTTTTAGGGATATGTCACGTTTTGTAGGGTGCATCTTATAAGTATCATTTATTACTAGCTTGAAGGGAGTATTAGCTAGTTTGCTTTGAATTTTTCAAGTTTGGACTTAGTGGAAGTTTTCTATGGCTATGCACACACACCAGGGTGAACCTCTCGATTTATTGAATATATGTTATATTTTTGAGGTGTCTATTTTTTTCTCGAGCCTTGATTCTTGTTTTGTTTTGCTCGGGACGAGCAAAAGCTAAGTGTGGGGAGTTGTTAAGGGTAATTTTATACGATTTCTAATGATATATTTTATAATGATTTCCTCCACATTAATATAATTTGCATAGAAAATGAGCTTTTAATCGATTTATTGAGCAAGTGAGGTTTTAAACGGTTTAATTGCAAAAGTGGTTGATTTATGTGTTTTATCGTTGGTTTTATGTTTATTTGGATGTTGTTACACTTTGCAATGTTTTCATGTCTTGTAGATGCATATTTTCGATCTAAAAGATGATTAAAAGATGATAAGGTTTGGATTTTGAGCACTTTTGTATCATTTCGAGTCTTTAATTCCTATGTTTCATCTAAATATGTTAGTAGTAGTTATTATATAAAATATCGTATTTTTATCGTGTTTTTACTAGTTTTTGTACCGGTTTAGTAACCGGAGTGTCGTGTCGGATTTACGTTTGGTATTTTGGTGGTTCATTGCAGGATTATACATTGACCAAGATTCCACGTAACGACATGTTTTGAGTCTAAAAGATGTGTTTAGAGGATTAGAAGAAGATGCCACAAGCTTACGAGTTCAAATGGATCAAATTATCTTACATACTTAAAACCAAAACCTGTTTCGACGGAGATTTGACCCAGCTTAGAGGCATTTTCAGGGGATGACTTCTTAATGAAAGTTGTAGATCTTCACATAAGCTTTCCAACGCACTTTGAATCACGTCAATTGGAGTTCTACAACTCAAGTTATGGTCAATTGACTAATCAATTCGGATTAGTAGAAATCCCGAAATATCTTCGTAATACGAATGGCTCATCAAAACGACATTTTCTGAAGAAATTTCATTCATAAAAGTTGTATATCTTCAAGAACGCTTTCCAATGGATTTTGAATCAAGTCAATCGGACTTCTACAACTCAAATGGTGGTCAAGTGGCTAATTGATTCAATTTCGTAAAAAATGTCGCAAAACGCTCGGAGGAACACGAGGTACTCAAGAAGACGTTTTCTGAAGAAGAGTCCTTCATGAAAGTTGTAGAGTTTCTCGAGACCGTAATTTTGGCATTTCGTTTGCAATTTTTGGAGGTCTACAACTCAAGATATGAATTTTAGAAGTTTTAATCCAATATATATCAAATAATCCGAAGATTTGGATAGAATCAGTTATGATTTGCAATGATTAGTCCGGACCAGTCCGGCATTTTGCCGCCCATCCGGCTGTGACTATTTTCTATAAATAGGCGCATTTGATCAACAGATGAAGTCGCCTCGCCTTCGCGCCCTTTCTTTTTTTTTTTCTTCTTGTTTTCATTTCTTTAGATGTAGTAACTATATATATATATATAACTAATCTCTTTTCATTTCCTTTCTTGTTCTTACTTTGTTTATTTCTTTTGTAGTAGTAATATATATATATATATATCTAATTTAATTTCCTTTCATTGTTCTTGTTTTATTTCTTTTAGTATCAATATATATATATATCTATAGATCTATATGCTTATATATATGTATCCAAAATAATAATACCGTAGTATTGTTATAATGCTCGGTAAATTATCAAAAGATCGTTGTTGTTGAAATCGTAACTGTTCCCGGAGAATACGGTTTCCGAATCAACAGATTGAAATCAAATGATTTCAAGCAATCATACGATGATGAGAGGCTAAAGCACGTTGGAACAAGCCTTGTGACACCGATTCTTAGCAACATCTCGATTTCGAATTTGGATTATCTTGTAAGTTTTAATAAAAATTGTATCTTTTCTATGTTTTGATTGTTGTTATGCAATTTATATCGAGAGATGGTTGTTGTTTGATGTTTAACGCTTGACGAGTCGTAGTTAAACTTAGATCACCATAGTAAAGATTGGATTTTTAACCTAAAAATAACGAGAGTTGTTAGGTTGAATATCTAGATTGCGAAATTGAGAGATTTCACACCTTTGTTATGAAAGCGTTAATCTTTAAAATCGAAAGATAAAAGATTGATAGGCGAACTTTTCTAAGAGATTAGGAGTTCATACCTTCGATAGGTGAATCACAATTTTCGTTAAATCACCACAAGATAATCTAGAGTCGAAATTGAGGGTTGCGGGAATCGGTGGATCATTGCTTGTTCGTTGTTAAATTAATTGAGAAAAATCGTTTGTGCTGTTTTGCTTCGTTTTCATCGTATTAATCGTAGTAAGCTTATTTTAGTTTTAGTGTAAAATAGAAACAACTTAGTTAGCTCGGTTCGTAATTATCTTTCCTGGCTTTGGATTGACAACCTCTCATGTCCAGCTTATTTGCTTTCGCTTTTAATTACATTTTGTTTTATTTTCCGTGACAAACTTTCAAAAATTAAGAACTAGACCAACCCCGATTCCTCGTGGATCGACTCCGTTTTTAATCGCTATACTACGATCCTCGCACTTGGGGTAAACCGGATTTATTTTATTACTTGTTATATTTTGCTTTGCATAAAATCCGAGACACATATTCCACAGTAACCCCTCTAAGCCTTGGTAGGATGGTTAGACCCCCATCCGACACTTAGCCATTCATATTTAGCCCGTAATTCCCGACCCCAAACCTTATTTGTGGTCTACATTCCCTTAAACACCCAACGAGTTAAGCTTAATTTTTTTTCATGATATTGGTGTGTTTTGTATAGAGGAGTTGGTTTTATGAGCTATTTCATGATATTGGAGGGTAGGAGCTCAATTCATTTTATGTGTATGTGATGGCCTTTGACTCAAACCTAATAAAAATTCAAGTTCAAAATCAAAAAAAAAAAGAAAAAAAAAAGAAGAAAAAAAGAAAAAAGTCATGAAAGGAAAATAAAAGGTTGAGTCAAAAAAAGCCAAGTGTTTTAGGACTCGTGTATTGATTTGTATATGATGTTGGTGTTGGGGTGAGTTTTAGTGAAGAAACACGATTTCTTATACATTTTTGCCTCGTTACACTTGAGACATAGTGCGATATAGCATTTTATTTCTTGGATCATGTTTCTAGTTTCATTTTGAGCTAGAGAAGGGTAGAGCTAGCTATGTTTTGTATCGTTACACCCCATGATTGAGCTTGCTCGTGTTTATCTCTTTGTTGTTTATTCCCTAGAAATTCCCTTCGGTTAGCCCCGTCCCGAGCCTAACATTACAACCTTTCAAGTCCTACTCGACCTTGCTTAGCCTCGGTTGGCCCCGATTAGTGGAGATGCTTATGAAGTATGAGCCTATGGTGTAGTCGCAATGACCTAGCATCCATAATCCAAACCGGTAAACCGTGGTAAATGTAGGAGAAGCTATTCAAACACTCACATCCTATTTGCTTGATAAGGTAGGGTTAAGTGGCATACATTTACTCATTTACTTATCGGTTATCTTTGATATGTGATTGTCTTACCTTATGCGTGTAACGATGACTCTTTGTTTTCTTTTAAAACACTCATTTTGCTCGAGGGCGAGCAAACGCTAAGTGGGGGGTGGTTGATGAGTGTCAACTTCACTATGCTCCGGTGCACGTTTTAACCCCCATTTATGACACTTTTGGCTTATATTGGGTAGTTTTAGACTATTTATAGGGTAAAAACGTATTGAGCAATCACTTTGAGGTGAACCGTCACATTGATGGAAAACCTCACCATTTTATGGTATTTTGACCCTTTTCGAGACCTATTTATCTTGTGGAATTATGCTCGGTATGTGTTTGAATGTTGTGATACAGGAAATAGGTGACTCGTGAACCTGGAAGTTAAAGCACGAGGCTTAGAAAGACGAAACCGAAGCCCGGAAATGGAAATTGATGAAAATAGTTGTTGCTTTCACCATACGTTCACTTCATCAGCATTTTGATCCAAGATACAAGCATTTTCTAGACTTGTGGTCTTCATACAAGTTGTAGACAATTGAATGAGCTTTCCAACAAAACTTGAATCACATCAATCGGAGGTCTACAACTCAAGTTATGACGATTTTGCTGAGCTGCTGTGAAATCGGCGCACGCCAACTTATTGTGGCGCGAGCCAAACGTCACTGTAGCTATTCAGAGAGTTTCAGAGTTTTAGTGGCGCACGCCAAGTGCTGCAGATAGCAGTTTTAAGTCATAAAAAACCCAATTTGGATCGAATTTTTACCTAACCTTTCATTCCCAGCTCCTCCCCTTCCCCTTTTATTCCCTTTTACTCCCCTAAATCCTTCCTAACCCTCATTTCCCTTAGATTAGAACTAGTTTAGTTTCTAGTTCAAAGTTTATGTCTACTCTTGGATTATATCATCTTGGGTCTTCATCTTCATCCTTGGACATGGGTGTTGAAGAAATTTGATGTAATCCGACTTTTACTACGATTTTGGTAATTAATTCTAGTTCTCTTTCTCTTTTATGGCTTTAATCTTTTCTTTGATTGTTATTTCATGCTTTGTGATGAGTAGCTAATTACTACATAGTCAAACCATGTGAAGGTTGAAGAAATCACCCTCTAGTTGATGTGTTTGGGAATGGGTAGTGTTTAATTGTTGTTATATTGATGAATTCATGTCTTAAAACTTGTTCTTAATGCTTGAATTAGACTGTACACCTAGTTCATGAACTCACACACCACTTTTATAAATGTATGTTGCAAAGGGGTGTGGGAAAAGGGGTTTTAAGATCGTTATTTACAATTTACTGAGTTGTTTAGATCGATTGGGTAGCGAGGTTTGTTGGTGTAAGTCGAGCGGCTCTAGAGCATTTATTTTGTTCCGGTCAGTTAAATCCTTAAAGGCGGACTGTTGAACCGGGCAAATGGTACTAAGTTGTTGCATGGCGTCTAGTACTATCTTAGGAGTTTGCACCCATGAACGAGTCGATATAAGCATTAGGATGGTTGGTTGGTAGTCTCCATTCCCAAATAATCGATTAGAGGGGCGAAAGTATTCGATTGGATCGTGATTTGGCTATGTATCTTTCTTTCTTTATCTCTCATTTAAATATCGTTTTAGCATAATCAGAACTTGAATGCACTTGATTAACCTAAACTAAATATGAGAACGACTTTGGTACTCGATTGATTCCTCATGGAATACAACCTTGCTCACCTCTATAGTACTTCCGACCCGGTACTCTGCCGGTTAAGGTTGGTCGTTACTAATTTGGTCATCAATAATCTCCAGAATGCAAGCTGGGAACAAGACTTGGAAGCGGGGATGAGCTGAGGGAACCGGTGATCGGAATTGTGGGGGCAACTCCGGTAGGGAAATAGCTGGAATAAGGCCCACCAGTCGGATAGAAAGGTGCTCCGACTGAACTGTGGAAAGAATGATGACCATGGCTGAGGTGAAAAAGCCATGAAAAACCAACACTAGCTGATTTAATTACTGGAATAGACCGAGTTACATGACTTTTGAGCCGAACTCGACGGCGATCCCGTCGCAAAGATCGCAGAGGCCGCCGTCGACGCCATGAACCTAGATCTGATGCCAAGATAAGAATTGAACTCGTAATGAAGATTTAGGAATGCATTCATTCATATTTTCAGTAGTTACAATAGCTGCCATGGCACTCTTCTTATACAAGATGATTTTCTTATCCAACAAGATCTAGAAGAGAATCTAATAACAAACTTATAACAAATAGTCTCATCCCAGCCATTAGATCAGCAGACCACTTGTACAGCTCGGATGATGCCACATGGATATTTTATTTCTTAACACACGTTTATTTATTTACAAGTATACGCTAGTGGCCCATTTCATGATTCAAGAAAATTTTATTCTCTGGTCATGGTCAAACAATATGAATCCAAAAATTATTTGGGTTTTCAGGTGGAAAGTTACAATTGGCTTGTAGAATGTCTTCCCGGTTGCAGGTCTACTGGGACTGCGGGGATGATTACAAAAATGTTAATACATAATTCCACAAGAAATACTCTATGAATCTAATTCATTTGGTAACTAAGCCCCATCAATGACGGGCACAGGATCTTGAGTAATGAGGTAAAAAACACAACAATTGAAAACTTTAAGGGAGGGAAAATGAAGCATATAATGTAATAGTAGTGGTGTTTTTGTCGGATTAAGAGGATGCAATTGCCACCCATGAGCTCGATATAATCAACAGACCATTAACCTAGAAGCTAGGCCACTAAAAATTGATGAACATTCGGATGAACTTTAAAATAGGTGGACATACATAACGTACAGTGTCACATATTTTTCATTTCTTTGAAATCTCATAAAAAAACATGATTCAAGCAACAGTCAAATTGTTATGTATTGTGTCACGTCTTCTTCGTTTCCATGAAACCCCACGACAAGCATGTGATTTAGAAAACGGAAAACACGTGAGCTGACCGTATATTTATATAACGCCTTTGTTAGCATATATATTTATATTAGCTATTAGTATTTTAGCCTTAAGGGCTTTTTAGTCTTTTTCCATTTAGTTTTGCTTTGTGCCTGGCTATATAAGCCTCTCTCTTGTATTCTACTATGTAAGCTTTTCACTTTTGATATCACAAGTTTCCAACATTCATCTTCTCCTTTTCAATTCTTGTTTGGTTGTATGAATGCTCTCATGGTATCAGAGCCTATAATCATCTAAAGCCCAATTCTCTCGGCTATATGGTCATTGCCGCCATCGCTTTGGTGAGTTTTTGATTCAGTTTTGCATCGATTTTGTCTCGATTTTGCATCGATTTGTTTGGGGTTACGGCCATCGTGTAGTATTGTCTGATTTGCTTGAGTTTTGAATTGTGCCTTTTTTTTTGGGTCTTATTCGGTTCACCAATGGCTCCTAGTGATGACTCATTGTAGTCAATTGGTGTTTGTTTGGATGGTAAAAATTACTCGTATTGGAGCTATGTGATGAAAAAATTTCTTTGGGGGAAAGAAATGTGGAAATATGTCTCTGGGGTTGCTACATCTCCCAAAGCAGGTACTAATAATTATGCTGATTTGCTTGATAAGTGGGATTGTGCCAATTCAAAAATTATTACTTGGATTAATAATTCTGTTGATGTTAAGATTGGTGTGCAATTGGCTAAGTATGAAACTTCTAAGGAAGTTTGGGACTACTTGGGAAGACTGTTTATGCGCACCAATATATCTATTTGTTTTCAGTTAGAAGGGGAAATTCATGTTTTGTCACAGAATGATCGCAGCATTCAGGAATTTTATGCTGAAATCACTGCTCTTTGGTATCAGTTGGCTATGACAGAGTCTGCTGAATTGAAAGCCTTTGAACCTTATATTGTTCATCGGGAGGAATCATGATCGGCCTTTTCTAAGTGTCCAATCTCACCAGCAGTGTACCGGGTCAACTGTAGCCTAGAATTGGTGAGTCAAGGTCGTATCCCGCAGGGAATCTGGTCGAGTACCAAAGTCGGTCTCGTCCCTAGTTCAGGTCAACACAATAATTGAACGTGGTGATTTGTCAGATCACCGGTTCTAACAACTAAATAAACATAAGAGAAAAGATTTTAAACTATGAAAAACAAGATAGCCGAGCTATGATCCAACCAACTACTCTCTAACCCTAACTCGTTTCCGGAAGTGTTTCGACAAACTCTAATGTTCTCGGCATCGTTGAAGGGTGTCGTCTCCTGTTTTCGAAAATAGACATTAATTCAATAATATACCCTCTTATGTTAGGTTCAACAGTCCGCCTCGTTGTCACTCAAAGGGTGTCGTTTCCAAATTCCGAGTATAGACATTAATTCAATAATCTACCCTCCTATGTCAGGTTCAACAGTCTGCTGACCGGATTTAACTGACCCAACACGGTCTACGATCTATGAGACGCTCATTAACAATGATATAAACCTCACACACGAAACCGAATCTAAACAACTCAGTCAGTTTTATAGGGTGATCCTATAACCCCTTTTCCCGTATCCTCTCGCAAAATACATATGTAAAGAAGACACGTGAAATACGATTATCGAGTCGCGAGTTCAATAAAAGTCATTAAGAATAAGTTCTAGAACAATAACAACACCGAGAATCTAACAATCATAACATCAAAACACTTCAATCAACGAACTAAGGATTCGATTTCGAAGGCTATCACATATCTCGGCTATATAACGATTAGCTACTTATTATACTACTAAGCAAAATAAAAGAAATCAACAATCAAAGCTAACATAAAACAAGATTGAAAACAAGAACAATATGTTAATTAAAATTACCGGGTAGAGAATTGGTTTTCCGGAAGAAATCCCATCAATAACGCGTCAAGCTATCCCCGAGATCCTCCGGATTACAACGATCTACGACTAAACTAAGCTAATCTACCTACAACTAATCTAAGCTAAGAAATGATGAAGAAAAATACAGCAAAAACTGGAAAAATCGATCTAAGAAAGCAGAGGTCTCCATCTAGATCAAAATGAGGGGGTATTTAAAGTGTTTTTCGGATCTGGACTGCTAGATCCGAAACCCATCAGCAACTTTCTAAGCCAAAAACCGTCAGAAAAACGGTCATAACTTTGTGTGTAGACCTCCAAATCGAGTGATTTAAAATCAGTTGGAAAGCTAATGAAGTTTTCTACAACTTTCATGAAGATGTCCAGCCCATAAAATGCCTCTAAGGTGGATCAAAATGCAGATCAATGGAAGGTATGGTTGTAGTACCACCGCGTTTTGATCCGTTTGAACGTTTAAGCTTCGGGCACACGTTCCAATCCTCGTAACTCGCATTCCGGCCTTCTCGAACACCTAAGTCCTGTACAAAATCATAACAAATACCACACGTAATCCCTACAGGACACTAGGGTGACCGAGAGTATAGTAAATACACCGAAAAAGACCGAGAATCTCGGACTTTACGTCCTAGGTCCCGAAATGATAACCAAGGTGTAAATACATGAAAATACAAACAAATGTCCCCGGAAACATATAAAACGAGGTATAAACGGGGTATAATTACATAGAAAATGATAGCCAATTTGACTCTCATCAACTACCCCCTACTTAGCTTTTGCTCATCCTCGAGCAAAAATGAGCGATTCAAAAATAAAGATGGAGTCAACATTGCTATAATACATCAAGTTTAAAAGAATTGAAATGGTAAAACACAAGTAAATGACACAAATGCATAAGATTTAAGTTCAACCTTGTACTTAGAAAAAGAATGTGTGTGTGTATAGCTTCTTCGACATTTATCACCAATGACCGGTTTAGATTATAGACGTATGATTTACCGAAGTTACACCATAGGCTTATACGTCGTAAACATCTCCACTAATCAAGGTCAATCAAAGTCTAGTAGGGCAGTGTAGACTTGACAAAGTTGTAATGTTAAGCTAGGGTCGGGCTAACGAGAGGGATATTTACGATAAAATAGAAAGTAGAAAGTGCAAGTGAGCTTTACCGAACATCGAACACTAAAACCGAAGCTCTTCCTTCAGAGTTTAACGGAAGACTCAACTCCTTATAAGGATGCTCACTTTGAATAGTACAAACCATCAACCGAGTTTCAACCTATAATTCATCCAACCTTCCACTTCTCCTCATCATTCCACAAGCTGGAGACATACGTCATATCCAGGTCTAGTTTATACCTAAGCTCGTCAACCAGGGACAAACCGCTACAGAACACAACAACATCTCCTTCTCCATACTAGATTAGAAGAAGTACCCATTCACCAACATCAACACAACAAAAATCAAACCCCAAAAAAATTGGCATTCCAAGAACTCTTATATATATACAACTTTTTTTTTTCTTTTTCTGTTTTCTTTTCTTCTCTTTTTTTTTTCTCTTTTTTTTTAAACCACAAAAACGATCAAAGGCCGAAAAGCCATAACATTCCACCTCCTCCGGGATATACTCATTGTTATCGACACCACTCGAAAGATACGCCACTCCACCACCCCACACCATATCAAAAAATGTGAAAACAATAAGCTCAATCTTGCAAGATGGTCAAGGAAACGTAGACCGTAATAAAAGCTAAGGGCATTGGTAATTATAAGTTAGTGGCACAAAAGGTTACTTCGGGTGGCGGTCTAACCACCCTACAAAGGCTTAGAGGGGGAAGTGAGGATATACACATAAGGGATGGCATTTTGCTCTGATCGGGTCAAATAAATGCCATTACCGTCATCCCATACCTACGACGACCTTTCTATTTCGCCTTGAAGTTACTAATATAAGTTCTAGGTAACCGGGTCATTAATAACTACCATAATCGTTCACTAGTCAAGGTGATTCATGAAGTCGAAGCTAACGTGATAGGACTATTCCATTCTCAATACAAGATCCCAACTCATATGAAATGCATTCATATAATCACTATATGTTCAATCAAAACAATATCAAGAGGCTCAATGTATCAAAACCAATGTCAAAGACATCAAAATTTCTAAAAACAACTCATTTTACACTAAAGGAATAACAATCTCTAAGTATAACTCGTTCAACAAGAAAACGAAACATTGAAGCTAAACCAACCACCCCCTACTTTGAAACAAGACACGAATGATAAGGGTAGAAAATTTAGCTTACAACCGGAAAAATGCATGAGTACGATTATGTGGCATCCATAAAAGTCCTCCCAGGGTACCTGTGCTAATATCAACAAGCAACACAACACATACGAGATACACAGGTATGGAGATATTGAAATGAAACCAGACGGATCACCACAACTCATCAAAACCAAAAACACCACACTAGAACCCCCCAAAACAAACTTCTTCGGGTTATATAACAACAAAACTTGCCCGAAGTATCATAATACAAACTAAAGAAACATAGTGAAACACGAAGGGGAAGGAAAAGCAATAAAAACACATTCTGAGTTTATAGTCCTCAGCTCGACTTTCTACCCCGAACTATGTCAAGGATAGCTATACCAAAGGAGAGCAACCCGTTGCTTCTCCCTACAAAAATCATAGGAATTGAGCACCCTCTGGAAATGAAATAATAGAAACATGGGGCTCAATCCCCACCACCAAGATTGGTTCGATGAATTCGTTGCACAGAACATCGAACTCACTTTCCCCGAACTAAAACATGTCCCAACCAATAACGACTCTAGCTCCAAGTAGTAACAAATAGGCTCAACATAAAAAAACAAAGTCAATAGGGTGCATCCCCGAAGATAACAATAGGGCTAAATGAAAGCGGAACAGGTGACTCAATAGATACAAGAGTCATACCATCCTCGTAGTGTTCCTCCGGGGTGATTTCAATCATACTTTCTTGCTCTCTCCTCTTAGCCTCCTTCCTCTCGATCAGTTGATCTAGTAGAATTTATATTCTCCGTAAAGAAGCTAGATTTTTCCTCATGGATCGTTTCCTCTATGTAAGTCTCTGATTCTTGAGGCGGAGGTGGAAGAGTATCGAGTTGTTGATCAAAGTAACTTGGGGCATTATCCCACGCATTCCCGTATGATGTGGCGTATGGGTTGAACTGATAACGTGGTTGTGTTTGGTAACCCATAGCACCGTAATTGTAATATCCGAATGGGTAAGGATAGAAGCCGTAATTGTAGTATGGATTCATTATCTGCAAACATGGAAATAACACGAACACAATCACGGTATCTAGTCACTACCACTACCGAAGTAAATGGTGTGACACTTCAACAAAAACAAATAAAAACAAACTATACATAAAAAAACAAATAAGAAAAATGACTTAATCCTAAGAACTCAACTAACTTACAAGATATCAACCCGGTTCCCCGGCAACGGCGCCAGAAAAACTTGATCAGCCTTTTCTAAGTGTCCAATCTCACCGGCAGTGTACCGGGTCAACTGTAGCCTAGAATTGGTGAGTCAATGTTGTATCCCACAGGGTATCTGGTCGAGTACCAAAGTCGGTCTCGTCCCTAGTTCAGGTCAACACAATAATTGAACGTGGTGATTTGTCAGATCACCGGTTCTAACAACTAAATAAACATAAGAGAAAAGATTTTAAACTACGAAAAACAAGATAGCCGAGCTATGATCCAACCAACTACTCTCTAACCCTAACTCGTTTCCGGAAGTGTTTCGACAAACTCTAATGTTCTCGGCATCGTTGAAGGGTGTCGTCTCCTGTTTCCGAAAATAGACATTAATTCAATAATATACCCTCTTATGTTAGGTTCAACCGTCCGCCTCGTTGTCACTCAAAGGGTGTCGTTTCCTAATTCCGAGTATAGACATTAATTCAATAATCTACCCTCCTATGTCAGTTCAACAAATCCATGATCGGATTTAATCGGCCCGACACGGTCTACGATCTATAAGACGCTCATTAACAATGATATAAACCTCACACACGAAACCGAATCTAAACAACTCAGTCAGTTTTACAGGGTGATCCTAGAACACCTTTTCCCGTATCCTCTCGCAAAATACGTATGTAAAGAAGACACGTGAAATACGATTATCGAGTCTCGAGTTCAATAAAAGTCATTCAGAATAAGTTCTAGAACAATAACAACACCGAGAATCTAACAATCATAACATTAAAACACTTCAATCAAAACGAGCTAAGGATTCGATTTCGAAGGCTATCACATATCTCGGCTATATAACGATTAGCTACTCATTATACGACTAAGCAAAATAAAAGAAATCAACAATCACAGCTAACATAAAACAAGATTGAAAAGAAGAACAATATGTTAATTAAAATTACCGGGTAGAGAATTGGATTTCCGGAAGAAATCCCGTCAATAATGCGTCAAGCTATCCCCGAGATCCTCCGGATTACAATGATCTACGACTAAACTAAGCTAATCTACCTACAACTAATCTAAGCTAAGAAAAGATGAAGAAAAACGCAGCAAAAACTGGAAAAATCGATCTAAGAAAGGAGAGGTCTCCATCTAGATCAAAATGAGGGGGTATTTAAAGTGTTTTTCAGATCTGGACTGCTAGGCGGGCGCCTGTACTGACAGGCGGGCGCCTGTCAGATTTTTCCCTTCACAAAACCCATCAGCAACTTTCTAAGCCAAAAACTGTCAGAAAAACGGCCATAAATTTGTGTGTAGACCTCCAAATCAAGTGATTTAAAATCCGTTGGAAAGCTAATGAAGTTTTCTACAACTTTCATGAAGATGTCCAGCCCAGAAAATGCCTCTAAGGTGGATCAAAATGCAGATCAATGGAAGGTATGGTTGTAGTACCACCGCGTTTTGATCCGTTTGAACGTTTAAGCTTCGGGCACACGTTCCAATCCTCATAACTCACATTCCGGCCTTCTCGAACACCTAATTCCTGTACAAAATCATAACAAATACCACACGTAATCCCTACAGGACACTAGGGTGACCGAGAGTATAGTAAATACACCGAAAAAGACCAAGGATCCCGGACTTTACGTCCTAGGTCCCGAAATGATAACCAAGGTGTAAATGCATCAAAATACAACCAAATGTCCCCGGAAACATATAAAATGAGGTATAAACGGGGTATAATTACATAGAAAATGATAGCCAATTTGGCTCTCATCAAATCGCGTCTTGTTCAGCTCTTACACTCGCTTCGTCCAGAATATGAGCACTGTCGTGCTTCGATTATGCATCGTAATCCCTTGACCTCTGCCGATTCAAAGGGTTCATGAGTTGTTAGTGAATAAACTCGTCAAAACACAAATTGAAAAGGTACCAACCGCCTTTTTCAGATCCGCTTTAGCAAACACCATCTCAACAGCTTTCAAACAAATCGCTAAAAAGGATGAGTGTCGTTATTGTAAGAAGCCTGGACATTGGAAAAGTCGATGCCCTGAATTAGCCTTGAAGAATTTGAAGTCTGGTGATAAGTCTCAGCAATAGAACCGTGGTGGATGACCCACGCATGCGTGGTACCGATGTGGACGCACCCGTAGTGGGTCATCTTATATGGTTACGGCTGCACCTTCGGGTGATTTGGATGTGGCTTCTTCTCAGAATCCTTCTATGGATGCCCTTGAAGAACAGTTTCAGAGATTCCTTGCTACTCGAGTCTCCGCTTCTCGTCGATACCCCACGCCGCCCGGCATTTGCCATGACTACTGTTCTCCAACAGGTTTTCCTTCATCAAATCCCTCAGGTAAACCATCATCCCTATGGGTTTTAGACTCTGGGGCTTCTTTTCATATGTCTCCTGATTCATCTAAGTTTACATCTTTGTCTTCTGACTCATGTTCCCCTACTATTGTTACTGCTGATGGCTCACCTTTGCCATTAGATGGCATTGGCACTATTCACACTCCCCACGTGTCTCTCTCAAATGTCTATTGTATCCCTAAACTTACTCTCAGTCTTGCATCTGTTGGTCAATTATGTGATTCTGGATATTCTGTTCATTTTTCTTCCACTTCTTGTTCTGTGTAGGATCCCGATTCCAAGAGGCTGATTAGGACAGGCCGTAGACAGGGGGGTCTATATGTTTTGGATGAGCTGCGTTCTCCTCCTCGCTATCACAACGCCACCTCTGTTGATTTATCTTCTTTTCATTTAACAAGTTCATCCTCTAAGTATTTTTTATGGCATTCTAGACTTGGTCATGTTTCACACTCTCGTTTGAAATTTTTGTGCAATACTGGTGTTTTGGGTGATTTGAAATCTCATGATATTTCTGATTGTAGTGGATGTAAACTTGGGAAATTTTCTGCTTTGCCTTTTCATAATAGTTCATCAAAATCTTGTGCGCTTTTTGATTTAGTCCACTCTGATGTTTGGGGACCCGCTCATATTCCTACCAAAGGGGAGTCTAGATATTATGTGTCCTTTATTGATGACTATACTCGTTATGTTTGGGTGTTTTTGATGAAACATCGTTCTGAGTTCACTAAGATTTATACTAATTTTCAAGCCTATGTTAAAACCCAACATTCCACTGTTGTTAAGTGTTTCCGTTCTGATTTGGGTGGGGAATACACTAGTGGAACCCTTTCGATCTTTTTCTTTCTAAAGTGTACATCGCATCATCGCCTTCATGCACCGATACCCTTAGCGAATGGTGTTGCCGAGAGAAAACACCGACATATTGTTGAAACTCAAGCTAGTCTATGTTGCTATCCGCTAGTGTTCCAAATGAGTTTTGGGAGAAAGCCGTCCTCACCTCCGCTTACATTATTAATCATATCCCGACTGCTCATAACTCTGGCCTTTCACCTTATGAACAATTATTTGGTCAAACACCTAATTATTCTCTCTTAGGAGTCTTCGGTTCCACTTGCTTTGTTCTTCGTCCACATGTAGAACTGTCCAAAATTTCTTCTCGTGTTGCTATATGTGTTTTCCTTGGGTATGGTATAGGTCAAAAAGGTTATCATTGTTATGATCCCTCCTCTCGAAAACTATACGTGTCTCGCCATGTCTCCTTCCTTGAGCATATCCCTTTCTTCACCATTCCCGCCAGCACCCACAACTTGACTAAATCTGATCTTATTCACATTGATCCTTTCTCGTCTGACTCTTCACCTCCTATTGCACCTATTATTGATGATTCTCCGACCCCTGATACGGCTACCCAATCACACCGCTTGTGACGACATATCTTGCTGAGCCCCGCTATCTAGTACGCATACGTAAGTCTACTCAGTTACCTGAATTTGCCAATTCTTGTTATTCTAAGTCTTTTGCTTCCTTTCTTTTTTCCATTGATCCTATCTCTGAGCCTTCCTCTTATAAGGAGGCTGTTTGTTCCCGTGATTGGCAAAATGCTATGGTTGAGGAACTGTCTGCCTTAGACAAGACTGGTACTTGGGACCTTGTTTATCTTCCTGCAGGTAAAAAGACTATTGGTTCTAGATGGGTGTACAAAGTTAAGATGAAATCCGATGGTTCTATTGAGCGATACAAGGCCCGCTTAGTTGCTAAGGGGTTTGCTCAAGAGTATGGTTTAGATTATAAGGAGACTTTTGCTCCTGTTGCCAAGATGACTTCGATCCAAGGTCCTCATTGTCTTTATTGCATCTGCTCGTCGATGGCATATATCTCGGATGGATGTTAAAAATGCCTTTTGAATGGCGACTTGAAGGAAGAAGTGTATTTGGTTCCCCACCAGGTGTTTCTCATGCTCCAGACAGGTTTGTCGCCTTAAAAAGGCGCCAGATGGTTTTAAACAAGCCCCACGGGCTTGGTATGATAGATTTTCTCGGGTAGTGATCTCCTTGGATTTGTCTCTAGCCCTTATGACTCTGCTTTATTTGTTCGATCGACTTCTGCTGGTCGTGTTCTCCTTTTGTTACATGTTGATTATATGATTATTACGGGTGATGATGTTGACGGTATTGTGGATTTGAAAGCAACCTTTTCCCGTTGCTTTGAGATGAAAGATTTGGGCCCTTTACGATATTTTTTGGGAATTGAAGTTGCCTCCTCACCACGAGGTTACCTCCTCTCTCAGTCTAAGTATGCTGCTGATATTATTCACCGTGCACGGCTCACTGACACTAGCACCTCTGACACTCCTCTCGAGCTGAACGCAAAGTATACTCCAGATGATGGCACTCCTCTACCTGATCCCACTCTGTATAGGTCCATTGTTGGCAGTCTTGTTTATTTGACGATCACTGATAGCAAAATAACTAACCGCTAACCTTAACCGACAGAGTATCGGGTCAACGGTAGTATAGTGGTCTCAAGGTCGAATCCACATGGAGTAATGTCTAAGTACCAAAGTCGACTTAGAACTTAGTTCAGGTCAAAATAGTGGTGGAGAGTATTATGCTAGTGCAAAAGTAAAGATTATACTAACGAGTTTACTTCTAAGTATTAAAGGGTATAGTCGAACTATGATCCCACGAGCTACTTTTACCCCTAAGGAAGGACTTAACAGGGAGCGTGTCTTAACCGACCTACCTATCCAATGTAGTTTAATGACATCCACGGGTGCCAACTCCTAATTCTAGCGATTAGACTGAACAACTCGATCTAACCACCCTATGTGAAGTTAATTAATTCTCCCTTTAGAAAACCGATTAACCTAACATGATTAAGCTCTAGAGTCGCTCGAACAACGATGACAAACCTCTGTATTGGAAACGGACCTAACAACTAGGCCGAATCTACGCAACGATCCTAAAACCCCTTATCCCACATCTCACCGCAAAATGCATTTATAAGTTCGATGTGTGTGACAGTGAACTAGGTGATCAAACTAATTCAAAGACGTTAAAATAAGTTTTAGGACATGGATTAATCATTAAAACATTCAATTATGCACTACACAATTCCCTATCTCATCCCCCTTAGGGTTTTCGCTCGCTTTCACATAATTCGACTACACATAGAATTAGCTACTCATGGTAATAATAAAAGTACAGAAATTTATGAAGAAATTAATAATAAACATGATAAAAAGATTAAATAAAATTTACCAAAAGAAATCGTAGCAATCCACCACTTGAATCGTCACTTCGTTGTGTACCAATTGCCAAATAAGAAAAATAATAGTGTTGTTGTTCTCAAAGGATTTGCAGGAAAAAGAAATAAAATAAATGTTGTTCTAATCTAAGGGAAAACGGCGGCAGGGAAGAAGAAAAAAAAAAATAAACTACTGGTGTAAAAAACTGTGTTGAAATTTGACCTAAGTGGCTTTGATAATCCAATTGCCGACTCCGTCCTGCGCTTTGGAAATTTTCCGGAAAATAAAATAAAATAAAAGTCGTCTCCTTCTTGCTTCCGTCCGCATTCAATTAATTGTTTGTAATAGCACATGGGCCCCTTGGTGACCAATAGCAGCTTTTCTTTTCCTCTTTTTTTTTATTCTTTTTCTTTTGAACAGATAATAATGAAAATATTGCTAAAAAACAGCCTCCGTCACACCCTGGGTGTGATACATTCTGTTTTCGGCACGCGATTGTAATGAAATTATTTATTTTTCTTCGAACACCCGAACATGAATCTTGCGTCATTTCCTCATACGAACCCCGTTTTAGACGATATTCGTACCTTTGCGATCCTCGTCACGCCGTCTATCACGCCATACCTGTAATAAAAATAAACCACATATCCAAGCGTGACAAATTCCAATAAAACACACACAAATCACCCAAAAATATCGAGATTTTTGACGTAAACGTCTTATCGTCTCGTGATTCAACTCGTGGTGAAACGTGCCTATAAAAACACTTAACTACCCCAAAATTACATCGAATAGGCTACAAATAGGGGGTAAAATGCACACGAAATTATAGCAAAGTTGACTCTCATCAATCACTCGCCCTGATATTTCCTATGCTGTTCACATTGTTAGTCGGTTTTTATTTCAAAGACTCACACCGCCGATATTGGGCTCTTTGTTGTGCGTATTTTGTGTTACCTACGGGGATCTCTTTACCAGAGTCTTTTGTTTCCATCCACTTCTTCCTTGGAGATTCGTGCTTTTTCTGATGCAGATTGGGCTGGTGATCCGACTTTTCGGAAGTCCACGACTGGGTTTTGTATTTTTCTTGGTGATTCTCTTATTTCGTGGAAAAGCAAGAAACAAGATGTAGTTTCCCGTTCTTCCACCGAGGCAGAGTATCGTGCTATGGCTTCCACTACGGTTGAGATTATATGGTTGCGTTGGTTACTGGCTGATATTGGAGTTACTCTTTCTGATCCCACTCCTATGTATTGTGATAATAAGAGTGCCATTCAGATTGCTCACAATACGGTGTTTCATGAGCGCACCAAACACATTGAGATTGACTGTCATTTCACTTGGCATCATTTGGATCAGGGCACCATTTCTCTACCGTTTACTCCGTCATCCTTGCAGTTGGCTGACTTCTTCACGGAGTCTCACATTGTTGAGCGTCATAGATTTTTCGTTGACAAACTCTCGATGCTTCTTGCTGTACCATCATGAGTTTGAGGGGAGGGGGGGGGGGGGGTGTTAGCATATATATTTATATTAGCTATTAGTATTTTAGCCTTAAGGGCTTTTTAGTCTTTTTCCTTTTAGTTTTGCTTTGTGCCTGGCTATATAAGCCTCTCTCTTGTATTCTACTATGTAAGCTTTTCACTTTTGATATCACAAGCTTCCAACATTCATCTTCTCCTTTTCAATTCTTGTTTGGTTGTATGAATTCTATCATGATAGCATCACACCCAAAGCTCAATTCTTTTACCTTTTGATTTTCCATTTCTATTAGGGATAAAAAACATAGGCCATCAAATCAATTAACTAAATAATCGATCTCCTGCAGGTTTTTCTAATCAATACATTTGAAGATCAAGTTAGATGCATACGGTCTTGATTCCATCCAAAGGGTACATTTTTCTCAACATAATGGGTTCAGTCAAAGTCTGGATGTTTTTGCCACGAATCAATATACATGTGGTGTCAATTTGCATGTAAATATGTAATGCGTAGGTGTTAACTTACACTTAGCGAACATGAATCCTTCTTTAAAAGCATAACATGGCGCACACACACGTATGTTTAATTTCCTCCCTTCTCTCCGTCCCGAATTATAAGGGCTTTTAGAATTTCCATAGAGTTTAACAAATTTTTTTGGCAGGTATTACCTAAACGAACCAATGTTCCAAGGATGAAACATCCTCGTGGATGGCGTTTTCCGAGAGGAGCCTTCATGCCAGGCCCAACATTTTATCCTGCATATGGCGGCTAAATTGTAAATTTAGTCCTGTAACTGGACACGTTTTGCAATTTTGGTTCTGATTTTTCTCCGGTCACAATTTTGGTGCTTTAAGTGGGTTTATTTTTGCAAAAATGGTCCTAAACGCCGGAAAATGCTGACTAGACAACTTTTCCGGCCAAAAAAAATTTCGTGTCATCCGAAATTGACATGTCATCCTTCCACGTCAACATTTTCTTTGCTCTTGGGGGGATTCGAACCTACAACCTTAGACTAAAAATCTAGACACTTCTCTATTTTAGCTAAAGCCTCATATGTTGTTTATGTCGAGGATAATATAGTTTGAATATTATATTTACTTTAATTGTTATTATTGTCGTATTTATCGTGTAGTGACTTATTGACTAAGTCACCGAACTCTATGTATCTGTACTCTCCATTCAGTTGAATCAATCAAATACAATACACTTTAAATTATGTTATGGTATCAAAGCAGGAGGTCCTGAGTTCAAACCCCACTCCAAAAACACAATTTTCCCAAACAAACAAAAAAACCAAGTGTTGGGCTCTCTAAAAATATAATAAGCCCACACTTGAGGGGGCGTGTTTCCCTTGGTGATAATCTCATTAGTTGGCATAGTAAACAACATTTGACTGGTTTAAAGAGTAGCACTGAGGCCAAGTATAAGCCTCTTCCTAAGACCGCCGCAGAACTCCAGTGGCTTTGCAGTCTTCTTCGTGAGATGCAGGTTCAGTTTTTTTCCCCCGCCTACTCTTTGGTGTGATAATATTGGCGCCACCTACCTTGCTCACAATCCGGTGTTTCATACCCGCATGAAGCATATATAGATCGACTTCCACCATGTTCGCGAATTAGTTGCAACTCGCGTTGCAAAAAAAAAAAAGAATGTATTAATTTTAATTATTCTCATGAAACAAAAGCTAAGTCCTTGACAAAATGGGACAAAAGGAAATATTAATTACTCTGATTACAGCTAATGATACTATTACGACCGATGCAAAACAACAATTAATCAGAAATGATGTAACGAGAAAACATCAAATGATATTACATTTAATCAAAGGTATATAGTACCATTGTCACATAACATTGCATGATTCGGTGTGTCAGAATGGTTCATTAAATTACGAGATTCGTTGTGTTAGAAAGGTTGAAACAGTGATATTATTTAGAAATTAAAGATAGAGAATGAAACTAATTTGATAAAAAATATGCATATATTTTAGTTGTACTAGTACCCCAATACTTCAATGCTGCAAAACCATATGATCTAGCAGCCTTTATTTCCCCTTGTCATAACCGCCTTAATCAACAAATTTGATTAAAAAAAAACATATATTTAGTCACATGCATTATACAATATATATTATACATAAAAAAGAAACATAAAAAATTAATAACCTCCCATATTACTTAAAATAAACATTAAATAAATGCATCACCACGTGTAACAAATACTATCTATACGTTATAAAAAAATAAAACTGGCTGTATCATTAGATTCTCTATAATATTTTTATATTGAATGTATCTATAAATAATATTTTGTGTTTTAAACAACATAAAATACTGTAGCTTGGATGGAGAAGTGCTTAGATATTTTGCTTAAGGTTGTAGGTTTGAATCCCTCTAAAAGCAACACTTTATTCTTTGCAAAAAATGCTGATGTGGAAAGTTATGCTGACGTGGAAGGATGACATGAAATTTTTTTTGATCGGAAAAGTTGTCCAGTCAGCATCTTCCGGTGTTTAGGACCATTGTAGAAACGAAAAAATTATGTGATTCGTCAAATGTGTCACATAATACATTTGTCATAAGTTGTAGTTTATTTTATATTATTTCTTATAAAAAAATACTAAAATAATTAATTAAATCTCTTAAAAGAAACTTAGAGATTTGGTTATGTATAATTAAATGGCTTTGTAGATTTATAAAATACATATGTGAGGTATTATGTGTGTCACATACTACACATGCCATTAAATATAATTATTTTTATATTATTTCCTACATTAAATATTGTGAGATAATATAAAAGTCAATAAATCATAAAATCCCTCTTAAAATTAATTAATTAGGAGATTTTATTGATTTATAATAAATGCAAGGATTATCTCAAAATTGCTAGAGCCAATCGGGAGAGTCCGGACGCATTAAATGCGTATATTGTAAGAATCAATCGAGTGTGGACGCATTAAATGTGTGTGGACGATTAAATACAAATTAATGCAAAGGCATCACCTAGCACTATAAATAGGGGAGCCTTGGTCATTTGCAAAACTGAAGAGTTGGTGAAAATCTCGAGAGCAAGAAGCTTCAAGCATTCATCAACAACACCGAAGCATCGAAGATCTCCCAAGAATTCCTCAACGTTCTTCAAGAAAGCCAAGAAGATCGAGGGGCGTCTTCAATACTCGAAGATCAACACAAAGGCGGAGCTCTTCAACAAGGCATCTTCACAACTTGAAGATCAACACAAAGGCGGAGTTCTTCGACAAGACGTCTTCAACACTTGAAGATCAACCCAAAGTCAAGAAAGGCGAGAAGATCGAAAAGCATCATCAACACATTGAAGATCAACCCAAAGTCAAGAAAGGCGAGAAGATCGAAAAGCGTCAGCAACGCCGGAAGAAGTCGTCTTCAAAGTTCTTCAAGAATATGAAGAACATCAAAGCTTCAAAGCACCATGAAAAAGCGTCTTCAACATCGAAGATCTTCCACAAAGTTGAAGTCCTTCAACTAGGAGGTTGAAGGTAAGAGAAAGTATTTCTTCAAGTCTTCATCAAAGTTAAAGCTCTCCCGCCATATCCGGGGGAAAATAACCAAAAGTCAAGTTCTTCCGCCATATCCGGGAGAAATCAACCAAAAGTCAAGTTCTTCCTCCATATCCGGGAGTTCAACACAACAACAACAATTGGTGAAGAAGATGGGGAGAAAACATCAAGCCCTCTGTCCAACCACGGCGGAGAAGAATCAAGGAGTAACAGAGAAGCCTCAAAGTCATCTCCAACAACCGAAGATCATCTGCCAAATCCGGAGTTCTTCAACAAAGAGAGAAGATCTATGAAGCAACAAACAAGCCTTCAAGTTCTTCAACAAATCGAAGACCATCCGCCAAATTTGGAGTTCTTCAAGAAATAGAAGATCTAAAAAGCAACGAAGAAGTCTTCAAGTTCTTCAACAACATTCGAGGATCATCCGCCAAATCTGGGGTTTTTTTTACCAACATTCGAAGCTCGTCCGCCATATCCGGAGTTCTTCAACAACATTTGAAGGTCGTCCACCATAATCGGAGTTCTTCACCAACATTCGAGGATCATCCGCCATGTCTGGAGTTCTTCACCAACTCTTGAAGCTCGCCCGCCATATTCGGAGTTCTTCAACAACAATCGAAGGTCTTCCACCATATTCAGAGTCCTTCAACAAATCAAAGATCACCAAGAAAGCTAGTGTTCTTCAACAACAAACAAAGGACTTCTTCCCAACAAATTTGAAGAGTACTGACAAGTCCGAGAACAAGTCCCCGTGACTCTCGTAGAAATCAAATGAGACTATCAAGGAAGCACAAAAGCATCCAAGTCATCTCCGACAAATGAAGATCATCCGCCATATCGGGAGATCTTCCACAAATCCAGCATTCTTCCCAACAGATTGGAGGAGTAATCTTGACAAGTCCGAGAATAAGTCCCCACGACCCTCGGCGAAATTAAAGGAGAATCAAAGGCGTCCCGTAGATATAAGGATTTTGTTAGAGATTGTACCCACTCAAATTTTGAAATAAATAAAAATATATTTGTTCCAATTTTCTTGTCTTTTTTTATATTTAATTGCAGGACAACGAAATTTATGTTACAACCATTTTCGCAAAAAGAAATTCACTTAAAGGACCAAAATTGTGACCGGAGAAAAACCAGACCAAAATTACAAAACGTGTCCAGTTAAAGGACTAAATTTGAAATTTAGCTTTGCATATGTCTATCGGTAAGCATATGACATTCTTCATTTCTGCTTCTGCTTTATTTTCTTTCATTTTTTACTATTATTTATCAAAATTAATCTTAAGATCAATGAATTTTGCTCAAAACTTTCTCTTCTATGTGACATTTTTTTCCTTCCTCTTTGTGGTCTTGTGCTGGGGAGATAGCCTGATTTTCCAATTTCCTCGCTAATGGCCTTTGGAAATCCTCACACTGCAAGACTCGCTAATTATTGGAAAAAACTATCTCAGATCGGCATGGTTTTGATCCCGAAACCAATAAATTAATGCTGAAACTTCAAAAGATTTTGTCGATTTTTAATCTTCTTACTCTCTTTGTCGATTGGCACCGCCTTAAAAGCTTCTTACTAGTGAATCAATGGTGGGCTCGATCGGAAATATCTACACAAGTGTTTGTTGGCAAATCTGAATGAAACTTACACATGCCAAATATCAACAATTCTTGATAAAGATCTGAGAGGGTTGTGTTAAGTAGGAGGCCTCTTACATAATTTCTCATGATTTATCTATTACGTTGATATTTTGTGTATATTAATTCATCACACCTTGGATGTGATGAGTCTGATTTTGGTGATTGTAATAATTATTATAAGTAAGGGCGTTTTTTGAAGTTTAGACAAAGATAGGGTAAACTCTATTATATATATATAGATAGATAGATACATATATGATTAGAAAGGTAAGACAACTGGCATAACGATTGTGTTGCAATTAATGGTATAACGACTGTACCACAATGAGTGGCATAATACTTTAGGCTAAATTACAATTTTGGTCCTCTAACTAGACACATTTTTTGATTTTGGTCCTAGTTTTTCTCCGGCGACAATTTTAGTCCTGTAAGTGGTCTTTTTTTGCAAAAATAGTCTGAGAACGCCGAAAAGACCACTTACAGGACTAAAATTGGTCTTTTCTGACGACAATTTTAGTCCTATAAGTGGTCTTTCTGGCGACAATTTTAGTCTTGTAATTGGTCTTTCCGGCGTTCAGGACTATTTTTGCAAAAAAAAGACCACTTACAGGACTAAAATTGTCACCGGAGAAAAAACAAGGACAAAATCGAAAAACGTGTCTAGTTAGAGGACTAAAATTGTAATTTATTCTAATACTTTATTACACCCTTATTTAATATAGGTATGTAAAAGGCGTAGGACTATTTTTTCTTTATTTTACAATTTTATTGCTTTGGGGTGATTCTTTTATCTATCTTAATATATATTTCTTTGCATAGTAAGACAATTTTCTCAAAATTCACAACTACGAGACAAGAAAATAACAACACTTGTATACTGCTGATATGACTGAACCGCAATGCCGCCCGCGGATCCCTATTCGGGTTTGTCCGGTAACTAAAATAGCAGAACAAGGCCATCGGCCATCATCGCCTGCAAATCCATCAGCCAACGTGGGCCCGCAGATCGTCGGCCACACACTTCGGTCTAAAAGCCTTACGGGGCGTCAGGCGAAGTCAGGGGGCCGGCCCACAGGATCCATAAGGTAAGTAGGTCTGTGAGAGGCCCGAGCCCACTATACCTAGAGGAGAAGATATCGACAATCTTGGCATGACGAGGGAACAATGGACGAAGAAAGCGGCGAGGTCATTTGAGTAGTCACCCACCGAACTCTACTTGGGTCCCCAGGCTGATCAAAGCCCTAACTGTACTAGTAGTCCTTTATTGTAATTATACCAAGCTGTAGTCGGTTTCTTCCCTATACATAGGGCTCATTGTACCCCATTTGGGACATACACAATTAATAGAAAACAAGGCAAAACTCTGCCCATTTCACTACTCACACTTGCTCCACCACAGATTTATTATCTCCACCGTGCAATAGCGGTGGACATTCATTATTATAGCCAGATATCCACCCTACATCCACCGCTATTTACCCGTGATAATTTCGACATTACTAACTACCTCCGTTCCAAGATATAAGTCATTTCAGATTTTTTCACACAGATTAAGGAAGTGGTTGAATGTCATTAATTTGAAGGTTAATGTCTAAAATACCCCTTGACTATCATTAATGCAATAATTGTTGATTAATGAACAGTTGTTGGATTCATAATAAATTAAGGATAAGCTAGAAAAATGAGCAATAAATATTATATTGGTAATATAGAATGACTTATATTGTGGGACAAATTAGAAAGTGTAGGATGATATATATTTTGGAACATAGGTAATAGTACTACGTGTAGATGACAACATTTATTTATTCAATTTAGGGGCAAAAAAAATGAGTACCACTAACTCTTTCTTTCTTATAAAATTATGTTGCTCCGAGATGGATTCTTTAGAACTTCTTATTTAACCACTATATATTTGTTTGAAAATAAAGATAAAAAACTAATTTTTTCATATTGGGAGTCAACTTTTTTGTCATGTAATCCAACAAAGTTCTATCAATATTGAAGTAATGTAAATCTTGAATGGCGTCTTTTTATTATGTAAAACGGTAAAGACTTCGAGAGGTGATAATGGTCTTGAATTTAGTTTAGCAGAGTTTTTATGCTAGTAAATGTATTATACATCAAATTATTGTGATCAATACTTGTAACGTTTCCAAACCCCGGGCCTGACATTGTTGAATGAGTTATAAATGGTCCGGTCAACTGCTTAGATCCCCGTCCTCGCTTGGTCTAAAAGGGCTAACCCGAGTTGACAACACATTTTAGGTCTCACACTTATATGGTGGTGAGCATGACTTTATTTTACCGGTGTGAGACTTTACATTCTCCCCCCTTATAAGTGACTACCGTTATCGCCGGGACGGCCTAGACTTGTCCCAGTGGACTTGTCCCAGTTCGTCCCATAGGATTCTAGAGGTGGCCCCACCGCCTCTCACGGTGTGGCACTTAGTTCTATATGATAGTCGGCTTTGATACCATTCTGTAACACCCCCAGACCCCGGGTCTGGTAGCGCTAAATATGTCATAAATTGTCCGGTCAACTGCGTAGACTTCCGTCCTCGGTTGGTCTAAAAATGTTAACCCGAGTTGACAAGACATTTTATGTATCACAATTATATAGAGGTGAGCATGACTTTACTTACCGATGTGGGACTTTACAATACTCCTCAATAGAATAGGGTTTTGAGAAAACGTCAACATATGTTGCTAGGAGTTTGAGGTTTCAGTCTGGTTTGCCTTTGATTTATTGGTCTTATTTTGTTTTTCATCATGCTGTTAATATCATAAATATCACACCCTCACCATTATTGCTTGATAAAACTCCTTATGAATGTTATATGGAAGAAGAAAACCACCATACAATAATGTTAAGGTGTTTGGAGTTTGACTTATGCTTGTACTCCCTTGCATGATAATAACAAAGTTTGCTGAAAGAAGCATAAAATATGTTCACCTTGGCAATGTTGCTAATGTGAAGGTTATCATTTAAATCTTAACGATAGACAACATGTTAAGATCAAGCGCTTACCGTTGTACTAAAACCAATTGGTGTTAGTAAAGGCGCTACTATATTTCCTTATATCACCTTTAACACGCCCCCTCAAGTGTGGGCCTATAATAAGCCCGGGCCAACATGGCACACAAAGGCATATAAAGGGCACACAAGGCCAACAAAGAGGCCCAACACTTGCACAATATAATTGGGGAAACAATGTTGGTAGCAAGGATCGATCCCATGACCTCCTGCTCTGATACCATATTAGGATCAAGCGCTTACCGTTGTACTAAAACCAATTGGTGTTAGTACAACGGTAAGCGCTTGATCTTAACATGGTATCGGAGCCAGAGGTCATGATATCGAACCCTGGTTGGAACATTATTTAAAAAAAAAAAAATTGTGCAAGTGTTGGGAGAGATTGCCCACACTTGAGAGGGGTGTTGGGACAGATTGCCCACACTCTTGAAAAAAATTGTGCAAGTGTTAGACAGATTGCTAACACTTGAGGGGGGGTGTTGGGACAGATTGCCCACACTCTTAAATGATAAGAAATATAGTTGCGCATTTACTAACACCAATTGGTTTTAGTACAACGGTAAGCGCTTGATCTTAACATGGTATCGGAGCCAGAGGTCATGAGATCGAACCCTGGTTGGAACATTATTAAAAAAAATTGTGTGCAAGTGTTGGGAGAGATTGCCCACACTTGAGGAGGGTGTTGGGTAGATTGCCCACACTCTTGAAAAAAAAAAATTGTGCAAGTGTTGGACAGATTGCCAACACTTGAGGGGGGGTGTTGGGACAGATTGCCCACACTCTTAATGTATAAGAAATAAAGTAGCGCCTTTACTGACACCAATTGGTTTTAGTACAACGGTAAGCGCTTGATCTTAACACAACATTTTTTAGCAAGATATATGTGCTCTTTCATGAGTTGAGTTTTCCATACTAGGAAACATCATGTAATATCCAAAACATCTCTTTGCATATTGCTTTTGATCAGCATGGTACTTCTCATGAAGTAGTTCCCGATCATCAATCTGATTCTCGAATACTAACCTTGAAATGCACAATCATTTTGAGTATGAAAGTTCGACATCTTGATCGGTTTGTTGATCGATCTGAGCCAATACCACATCTTGAACCCTTTAATCAAAATGAAATTAGAAGACTCTCAAGGAATACTTGGGTAACAAATAAGAACTTAGAAGTCACAACATTATCTTGAAAATGTTGTCACACTTAAACTTAAGTATTACTTATTAAAATTATGTTTTGAGTTCCCAGGTTTTAATAGAGCTAAAAACAAATAATGAAGCTGTCAAGCATCAAGAATGGAGGAAAGCCATGGAAAATGATATTAGTGCTCTTCTATCAAATCAAACATGGGATATTTTCAATTACCCATTGGGAAACAACCCAAAGGTTTTAAATGGGTATGCAGAAACATAAGGAAATCAGATGGCACGATAGAAGGGTTCAAAGCAAGGTTGGCAGCTAAAGGTTACACTCAATATATAATTGGGATTGGACTATCTAGATACCTTCTCTCCGGTAGAAAAGTTGACCATTGTTAGTACTTTATTAGCCATATCAGCTACAAAAGGTTGGAATCTACACCAATTTGATGTAAACAATGTGTTTTTGCATGGAGATTTGACAAAAGAAGTCCACATTAAGGTTCCTCAAGGATTTAATTAACTCAGTTTCAGGACATGTTTGCAGATTGAGTAAGTCAAGTTCATCTTTTCTTTTCATGTATTTTCATGTTGCTCGTGTTCATCTTAAATGTACATTAGTATTATTGCGGAACTTATATTATTATTATTATTGTAAAATTATATTTGGTAAGTAGGGGACATAATTGGAATTTTAGGGGATGTAGGGTAACAATGATGTATAAATACCACATATGGAGACGAATGAAAGCATTGAAAAATATTCATTTCTATTCGTATTTTGTCAAGTATCATACCATGTTTATTACAGCCAAACACGGAGAGTTTGCTCTTACGTTAAGGTCCATGAGAACAATGTCACGTTTATAATATAGACCAAATGGATAATCTGCTCTTTTGAGAAATAATTAAATTTTATTAAAATTTCATATGTCAGTAAGGTGACTTAAACTCTACATTTTGGTGGAACCAATCTGAAGACTCAGCTGAGTGATGGCCAGCTGAGAAGTGTATTCAATTCTGTGCTTCAAGGGGTGGAGTCTCATCGAGCTTCTGTCGGCGGGTGACTATCAGCAGGGTGATAGTCTGCTGAGTACTTGAATACAGCAGGGTCCCACATCTGCAAATTCTGTTATGTGACAGCTATACAGTGTCATTAAAAGGAGGACACGTGTAAGGGTATTTGTGGCAGATCAGACAAAGATTCCCAAGCGGCTAGGGTTTAGGGATTTGTGCCTATAAATACAGATTGTTGTCTCATTATCCAAGTGTGTTGAAATTTGTAAAATTCAATTGCATAATAAAATATCTCTTTTACGCCCGTGGTTTTACCTCTCCCACCGAGAGGGTTTTCCACGTTAAATCATGTTCTTCTTGTTTCTGCTTTTCTCCTTTGATTGTTTATGTTTGATTGCTTCGCTTTCGCTTCTTGTATCCGGTTATCTCCATCCGTTTTATAACAAGTGGTATCGAGCAAGGTCCTGGAGAAAACAATCAGATGCGATCGCCTTCATCTTCACCAAGACCTTCAAAGAAGGTGCTAGGATCTGTGATAAAGTTGTGATATTTAGCAAGAAAAGATGTCGCAGATAAACGTAAAAATCGATAAATTTACGAGGAAGGAATGCTTTTGGTCTGCGGGCAAATCAAGATCGTGCCTTTGTTGAAACAAAGCAGGTTTGTGGAATCCTTTATCTGACAAACCAAATACAAGTGCAGCAGATTATGCCAGTCTGGAAGAGAAAGCACATTCAACCATCATGTTGTGCTTATCTGATGATGTTATCACTGAGGTTGCTGAGGAAGACACCGCAGCCAAGTTGTGGAAGAAGCTTGAAAGCTTTGTATATGACCAAGTCAGCGACCAACAAGTTGTTGTTGAAACAGAGGTTGTTCGGTTTGAAGATGCATGAAGGAAGTCCACCGAGGAACATCTGACCAAATGAACACAATATTGCTTGATTTAAGGAATATTGATGTTAAAATTGAAGATGAAGATGCAGCCCTAATCCTGTTGGTGTCATTACCGGCATCATATGAAAACTTTGTGCAGTCTTTCATAGTTGGAAAGGATACAGTAGCTTTGGAGGATGTGAGGTCTGCCTTACATGCCAGGGAGCTTAGACACACAAGGTGCTGGAGCAGACAGATCAGTTTCTTTGGGCTAGTAGCTAGCAGCAATAGTGGAAAAGGATATGGACAGAAGAAGAAAAAGAAGTCAGTGTCCAAAGGTCCTAAGTCTACTGATGTCTGTAATTACTGTAAAGAGCAGGGACATTGGAAGTCCAATTGTCCAAGGAAGAAGAAAGCAGATGGGAAGGCAATTACACAACAGACCTTGGCTCTTGAGCAATCGATGAGGATCTGGTTCTAGTTGCGGGGATTCTACACACCACAATGATGTGTGGATACTTGATTCTGAGCATCTTACCATATTTGTCCAAGCAGAGAATGGTTTTCTACTTATGAGCGAGATAGATGGTGGTCAAATCTATATGGCCAACAACAAGGTCTCAGAATTTGTGGGAATTGGCTCAATAAAGTTAAGGATGAGGATGGTAAATTTTGTACATCAAGGATGTAAGACATGTTCCACAGAGATGACCAAGAATTTGGTATCTCTCGATCCACTGGACAACAAGGGGTTCAATTTCAAGGGTGAAGGTGGGCCAAATTGAATGTCTTCAAAGATTCATTGTAGTCCTCAAAGGCATCAAGAGGGGAACCTTGTATATATTACAAGGATCTCATCAGATCTGCACTCCTATGTTGTTGCATCCTCGGCTGAGCTCACCGATCCTCAAGAGACTCACCAGGCACATGAGACTAGGTCACATGGGTGAAAGGGGTATCTGAGTTCTTTCTTGTGAGTTTTCTTGGGGATATAAGGTCAAGAATCTGGACTTTTGTGAACATTGTGTGTTTGGGAAATTGCATAGAAGTAAATTCTCGCGAGGTTGCACAAATACAAAGGCAACACTTGATTATATCCATTCAGACTGCTGGGGTCCATCAAGAGTTGAGTCATTGGGTGGTCACAGATATTTTGTGTCATTCATAGATGACTATTCAAGGATGACTTGGGTGGTGATGATGAAGAACAAAAGTGATGCATTCAAGAACTTCAAGCGTGGAAGGCCCTAGTGGAGAATCAGTTAGGCAAGAAAATCAAGAAGCTTCGTGCAGATAATGGTGCGAATTACTGACGGATTTTGATTCATTTTGTGCAAATGTGAGGTATTGCCGACATCATCATCATAAGAATACACCTCAAACAGAATGGTGTAGCCGAAAGGATGAATCAAACTCTCTTTGGAGAGGGCAAGATGTATGCTTTCTCAAGCCGGTTTATCAAGGAGATTTTGGGCGGAGAGGTCATTAAGACGACTTGCTACTTAATCAACAGAGAGCCTCACACAGAATCAATCTCAAGACACCATTTGAGATGTGGTCAGCAAGCCTGCCGACTACTCGATTCTAAGGGTTTTTGGGAGTCTGACTTACTATCATGTTAGTGAAGGGAAGTTGGAGCCAAGAGCCAAGAAGGGAGTGTTTGTGGGGTATGGTGATGGAGTGAAGGGATATAGAATTTGGTCATCGCAGAGTCCGAGTAATCCTCAGCAGGACGCGTTGTGTTTGATGAAAATTCTATGTTAAACTCATCGATGGGGAGGTCTCACGAGTGCAAACCAAAGATCTTGAATCTGATAGTGTTGAGAAACAGGTGGAGCTTCAGTGGAGTCTCATGATATGCAACAATCGGTGGATCCAAATCAACACTATACCGACCGGATAATGAACCGAGAATCGATCCAAGCCCCGACTGCTTTGAGACCTCGCCAGAGGCGTCATACAAACATTGATCAGCAGAGTCTAGCTGCCAGCAGGCCTAGAAGATCTAATGTTGGGATACCTCCAAGGAGATATGGATATGATGATTTGGCTGGATATGCACTCCAAGTTGCTTTGAAGAAGTAGAGGTTTCTTTGAACCTACTACTTACAGGGAAGCAGTGACATGTATAGAAGCATCTCAGTGGCATGCAGCCATGGGAGATGAAATGGAGTCATTATTGAAGAATCAGACTTGGGAATTAGTCAAACAGCCTACTGACAAGGGAGTTGTGACTTGTAAATGGATTTTCAAGAAAAGGAAGGAATAACAAAGCGCGAAGGGTCGTATAAGGCACGTTTGGTTGCAAGAGGATTCATCAAAAGGAAGGGGTTGACTTTGATGAAATTTTTCACCAAAGTCGACACACTTCAATCGAGTGTTACTAGCAATGGTGGCACAAACAGATCTGGAACTTGAGCAATTAGATGTGAAAACTGCTTTTCTACATGGTGAGGTGGATAAGGAGATATTCATGACACGACTGAGGGTTTTCAAGTTCCTGGAAAGGAAAATTATGTTTGCAAGTCAAGAAATCTTCGTATGGTTTGAAGCAAGCTCCAAGGCGATGGTATAAAAGGTTTGACAGATTTCAAGCTTCAAAGAGGTTACAACAGAAGTCCATATGATCATTTGTGTTTACTACTGATCTGTTTGAAAGATGGATCATATATCTATCTTGTCCTCAGTATGTGGATGACATCTTTGATAGGCACAAAGAAGAAAGTCTGATGTTTGATGTATGAAAAATATATGATCATATTATAAGACTTTTTATTATTATATTTATGATATTTTAGCATAATTTCATATAAATGCATTGAAAACTTATAAAAATCATAGTAGTTATAATTAGATGCATAAGTTATAAAAATGATAAAAATGATAGTTTTTTGTCAGATTTACGTTTGGTGTTTCGTTGAGTTTGTTGCAGGATCAGATGTTTACCAAGATCCAAAAATATGACATACTTTGAAGCATAAATCATGAGTTTTTGTGGGATAAAAGATTATGCAAAAATCTAACAACTTTGAACAGATCAATTGTCCTTAGTACTTCTACCATAACCTATCATTAACGGAAATTTGACCTAACTTAGAGGCATTTTCAGAGAAAAAGTCCTTAATGAAAGTTGTAGGCCTTCAAAAGAGCTTTCCAACGAATATCAAATCATGTCAATCTGAGGTCTACAAATGAGATAGGTTTTTACTGAACATCCGATATGTTGCATGGCCGGCACGCCGCCGAGAGAAGGCCGAATATGGCGGAAAAATCTCTGAATCTGGGCCCACAAGATCCTAATGATTAAAAATGCACGTGTAGCCGCACACGTGCGGTGAGGCTCCGCACGCCGCCCGGTAATGTGGTCTATAAATACTCTCTCAAGCTCATTTGATCACCGCTGAATTTATGTATATATCTATATATATACTTTCCTCTATCGTTTTCTTTCTATTTCTTTTATGTTTGGGCCCATGTATACATATATATGTCTATGTATGTATGTATATATGCTTATATGTATGAATAAACGTAGTAATGTTGTAATGCTGGAGAAGATTATCGAGGATTGTTGTCTCTGAAGCTGTTGTTACTTTCACGAGGATTAGGCTCCAATTCAGCAGTTGTAATCGGTAATTTTCTAATGTTATTATGTTTGTTTGTTTTTATATCTATATATTAGGTATAATGATATTAGGCCAACTTAATATCTAGCCAAGATATGAAATTGGATTAGTTTTATCTTTTAGGGAAATAGATAACGACTATGTTAAAATTGATTAAAATCGATTATAATGAATCTCTTTCTATGTTTGTATTGACGTAGCTAATCGATATGAAAGAATTCATAATCTAATTATGAATTGACGCCTCGTAGTTAGGTTATGAACTCATTAATAGAAAGACCGGAGGGTAAAATTGGCGAGTGAAAACGCGTGACAACGGAATCCGATTTCTAAACTGGGGTAGATTTGTTTCGGGAGAAACAAACTCTTATTGAAATTTATACTCGAGATATTATTACGTTGAAATCACTGTTTAATTGACATACCTTAAAATTGGCCGAATGACAAAGCGGGAGTGACCCATGCTTGAGGATGACATTGGACAGAGGACAAGACATATGACAATTTCATACGCTGTGTGTGAGGAGAAATTGCCTAGCTTAGAGTATACCGTTTAGTATATAATTGATTGGACCTTGAATAAAGGAAGAATCATGCTCATTTATTTCTACTAAAAGAGATCGTAATTCAAGAACATATTCTTGGCTAGTCTCTATATATTATATATTAGTATATCTATATTTATATAATTATTTATATATCTATATCTTATATATATATTTATGTTTATATATATATATATATATATATCTATGTATTTATATATATTAATTATATATATGTGTTATATTTATTTATTTACTTGTTTTACTAACATCTAACAATCTAACATCTAACTCTAACATTACTAACTAATCAAACTGATCTAACTATCTAACCCGAGGAAAAGTTAAAAACTGCGACTTAGATCGAGTTAATAATAGCTTCTTGGTGTTTAACCCACTTAAAAGAATTACCATGTTTTCCTGAGAATACGACTGACTCACCGGACTAGAGCTACAATTTGACCCGGTACACTTTGCCGGTTAGGATCAGTATAGCCTAGGTAATGTCCGTCGACTTTCTCGCGCCGTTTCCAAGGTTAGGTTTAGAGTCTGCATCAACATTTTGGCGCCGTTGCCGGGGAAAACGTCGCTAATTTCTTTCTTTGTGTCTAGGGTTACTACTTGTATTAGCTCAAAATTCTAGAGAATAAGTCAACTCTCTTCTTTATCTCAATTCTATTTTCTTTTTTTCGTTGATACTTACCTTATAGGTAAGTTATCAATTTTGTTACTACTATCTTTTTCGAGTTATTTTACGTGTTCGTTAGGCGATGACCGAGATCATCTTCGAATCGAAATACGGAAATGGCGAATTCGATGATGAAACACCGGAACGAGGGCTTGATCATGCCCGAGGAATGGAAATAATCGAAATCGGAATCGAATAATCGTAATAATCACCCACCAAACCCGAGGCGATCTGTGATCATATCGTAGAAGGAATCGATTAATAATCCAATTCGTTTACCCAATAAAGGAGCAAATAATTTGAAATAAAATCTCATCTTTTGGTTTAATTGACACACGAGCCCAATTTCTAGGAGAAGATGATGAGGACCCACATCATCATTTCTATCTTTTCGAAGAATTGTGTAATACAGCCAAAAGTCAAGGTGCTCATCGTGAATTAACGAGGATGTCTTTGTTTCCTTTTTCTTTAAAAGGAAGAGCACGAGATTGGTTTATGTCACTCCCACATCATTCATTGACAAGTTGGGAGGAGATTCAAACCGAGTTCTTAAAGCAATATTTTACTCCTGGAAAAAAATTGGAATTAATAGTCGAAATTGCTAATTTTAAACAAGGATCCAAGAAACACTCGGGAATGCTTGGGAAAGATTTAAAAAGTTATTACGAGCTTGTCCCGATCATGGTTATTCCTTAGATATGCAAATCCAACTTTTACGTCAGTAAATTAAGGAAAGACTCACGTGCGGATGTAGATCATGCATGTGGTGGTTAGTTAATGATGAGTGAAGCCCAAATAGTTTACGATGCTATAGAAAAGATTTCCAAAAATAACGAGAATGTGGGAAACCGGTTCTAGCACAAGAAAAGTAGCTTTTGCGGGAGAATGTACATCGAATGCGAAAGTTCTTGCACACTTGGAGAATTTGAGTAGGAAATTTGACGGCTTATTAGCCAAGAAATGTAAACTCGAAAAATATCATACCAAATGACTACTCAAATCATGATAATGTGTCATTAAGGATGGAAGAACCAAAAGGATATTCAAGGGAAAAGGTGAATTTTTACAAAGATAGAATTTGAACAACGCGTATTCAAACTCGTTTAATGCTATTAGAAGAGATCACCCTATTTTTCGTTGGTATGAAATCCCTAGTAAGCAAGGACAACCACCGTATCCATCCAATCCAAAGATAAGAATCCATATCAAGTTTATCAAGAGATACATCGAATCGAGAATCTACAATCATTACTCTAGACCTTATCCACAATATACCACTCAAAGCATACCAGTCACCCAAAGTTCAACTCAACTTTGAAGGAGTTAATAAATGGAAGAAATTAATGGAAAATATGTTGGGTGTGATATCTTCTCAAGCTCGAATATAGAAACCATGATGACTTCTATAGTGCAAATCACTAAGGATATGAGTGCGTTGAAAACATCTATAAGTGGACATGATACGAATGAGAATTGTAGAAGCTTCATTACGAATTTGGAATATCACTTGAGTAGAGAGGTAGAACGTAAAAGCAGTAGACCTCCAGGAGGATTATCAAGTAATACCGAAAGGAACCCGAGAAAGGTAAAAGTCATTATTACTAGAAGTGGAAGTATCTCGTGAAGTAATGGATTAGAAAACTTGGGATATAATGAAGTAGAGAATGATTTAGATGGTAAATTTGAAAAGGATATGGAAAATAAACCGAATTCACTAAAGAGGAAGAGGACATTATTGAAGATTTCCTAAGACAAATTGAACTGAAAGGAGAATGAGGAATGGGTCAAGGTTCCTAGAATATTGAAAAATTCAAGATCGAATGACTTAAGAACCTTGTTCAATGAGCAGGATAGAATGGAATCAAGTTTGAAAGGGCCAATTCAAACTCGAACCTTATCCACTCACCCCAAATTCACCTCGAGTTCAACTCGAAGGGCAACACCACATCCAAAGCATATTTTGAAGAAAAAGTGCAGAATGATGACCCACGGTGTCCTCAAAAGGCACAATCATTCGAGGAAGCTTTACCATATTCATCTAACGACAAGGGTAAGGGAAGTATACATTCTAACACTGCTTTAATTGATCTTGAATTACTTTCCTATTCTCCGAAAAAGATGAAGTTGGATAAGAAGTATGCACGTTTTCTTGACACTTTTCGGCACTTAACTATTAATATCCCTTTCATTGAAGCTCTAATCAATATGCCGGAATATGGTAAGTTTCTTAAAGACATACTATCCCGAAAGAAAAAGTTGGAAGAATATAAAATGGTGTGTCTAAGTGAGGAGTGTTCCGCAGTTGCTTCAACATAAGCTTCCTCCTAAACTTAAAGATCCGGGTAGTTTTACTATCCCATGTGATATTGGGGGGCTTTTGTTTGAGAATTCAATATGTGATCTCGGTTCAAGCATAAACCTCATGTCCTACAATGATTTCATGAAACTTGGCATATGTAAGCTTAAGCGTACAGAGATGACTCTTCAACTGGCATATAGATCTATTAAACATCCTAAAGGAGTCATCGAAGACGTGTTGGTTAAGGTAGATAAATTCTACTTCCCCGTCGATTTTGTTGTTATGGATATGGAGGTAGGGAGTGCACCCCTTATCCTCGGTAGACCATTTTAGCAACGGTGGGAGCTGTGATCAATGTTAAGTAAGGAGAGCTTAGTTTGGGAGTGAATGATGAGCGCGTTGTCTTTAACATTTACAATCTATTGAAATATCCACTAGAATCTTATTCTCGTGTAGACCCTTTGTGTTCTCTTTTTGTGGATCGTACTAACACGCAGTAATTGAAGAAGATGACTCAAAGAACAATGTGGAAGCTCACAAAACGCAAAGCTCAAAAATCGAGAGGAAAAGGTCAAGAATCGTTGGATTCGACGGAATTTGTCTCGCTTATGTTGGAGACCGTTATTGAAGAAGGATGCGATCGTGAGGATGACCCACCACCGCAGCATTAAAAGTTGAAGCAAGATAAAGTCTAGCTATAAACTATAAATTTAGAACTATCACGGGTACTATCCTTCCTATTTACTCCTTAAGCATTTATTTCTCGTTGATTCATGTGCTTAATTGTTACGTGCTTTGGTGAGTAAATGATAGAAGTATCCTATTATGTTTAGTATTTTATATTTTCGTTTTAGGCATTTAATTTTATCAAGCAAACGACGTTAACCAAAAGCGCTACTGGGAGGTAGCCCGTAAAAATATAAAAATCATAATTTAGTCTTTTACCGGACAGACATTAAAGAACTGGATGTTTTTTTTATTTTTCCTGTTAGTAGTAAAGCACAACTAAGTTTCAAGATGAATGTTTGAATATCATTAAAAGGGAAAGATTAGGTGGTTATCCGAAAATCCCGATGGAAATTAAAAAGTTCAAATACGTCATTTCTTAGACTTAGGTTGCTATTGAGAATCTGGGGATAGAAGACTAAAATGTTTGAGAAACACTTAGTTTTTAATTATTTTTAGGTATTTCAAATGTGATAAAATATAATTGACACACTTGATGTAGTGTATTTGAAAGAATAAGTTTTTAATAATGTGAGTAACACGAAGCATTATGATAATATAATATTTGTCTATCTTTGATTTTAATATTATTTTTGAGTATGTATAATTAGATAATTGTTATCAAATATTTTATTTATGGAATTAGACAAGTATACTTGCATTTATAGTTAATTTTTAGAAAAGTTTTCATCAAGACGAATATGAATATGGAATCGGATTAGGGATGATGAGATTTTTGGCATAACTTTGATAAACTATAGCCAAATAGCCTACCCGAATAAAAATTTCCAATTTTGACCCCACCTCACCTTGTTGTTAGAGTGATCAAGACCTCACTCAAAATAGCCATTATGATTAACTAGAAATAACCGACCCTTAGCCTATTTTGGTCTACATTTCCTTGAAATCCCTCGAGTTTGTACGTGCTTATGAAAGGAGATGATGACATAAAAGAGCTAAGTATCGATATTCGAAAGAATGGTATATCTTTGAGATTGGAAAAGTTAGATAGGTATTGATGTATTCAATCTCACCTCATGACATTTGAAAATATAAGTCGATTTTGGCAATGAGTTCGGATATGTTAATATCCTATGAAAAAAAAAGGAAGAAAGAAAGAAAAAAAAAAAGAAAAAGAAAAAAGCAGAAAGAAAAAGAAAGTTTATGTTTTCGGAATAAATATCGGGTTGTTATTAATCAAAAGTGTTTTTGAGATGAAAGTATGAGTATGTACAACTTGTTTCTTTCTTCTTTAAATATCCTTTATTTATCCTTTTCGATTAGCCAACACCACGAGCTCGAACGTTATAAGCCATTTTGCCAACTACTTGACCTAGTCTTTGATTCCGGATCTTCATTAGTGGCGATTGAAAGTATTTGTAAATTTTAACTATCTAGTAAGTAATGCATGTAGAATTTCATTTAGATAATGTATGATAATTAATTTGATAGTTATACCTACTTTCCTCTATTAATCTCTTAGAAAAACATAATCATCATATGATCTTAATGTTTGAATGCATACATCACTGCATTAGAATCTTAAACTGGATAATTACATTATCTCCTTTGTATCCTTATATTTATTGCTTTGATTGCTCAAGAATGAGAAAAAGCTAAGTGGGGAGTGGTGATGATAAGTATCATATTTTAATCCCACCCACCCACCCTTTAATATCATCCCAATTTGTTTTGACTTGTTTTAGTGCTCCATTGCTTTCCCAACAACTTATTTACACTTACTTTACATTGGGGACAATGTAAGTTCGTAAGTGGGGAGTGGAGTCGTTGGTCTAGCAATGGTGTTAATGTTTATTTTGTATCAATACATCTCTTAGTTTTTGATTTTTTTTCGAGCATTATTTAGTTGATTAAAATAAATTGTATAAGGCATAATTTCATGGATTTGAAGATGTAATGATCAATTTGGATGTATATAACCAACGTGAACCGTAAGTGCATTGTAATTCCAAATATATTTGTGTAACATGAATTCCTTCACGTAAAGCCTTTGATATTGAAGCGAAAATTTTAAACTGTATCCATTCAAGATATCTAGTGGTTATTCTAGATAATAACAGAGAACTTAGTACCTAAGTTTTGAGCGTATCTTGTGAATATCTCAAGGTTTGAATGTGATAGAAAAGATATAAGTTAAGTTTATGAAAAAAAAAAAAAAAAAAAAAAAAAAAAAAAAAAAAAAAAAAAAAAAAAAAAAGAAAGAGATGAACTATATATATGTCGGTTGTAGCTACCAATGATTGGAGTGCGAAGAGGGTGTTATCACGAAACGTCCTATATCACTATGAGGTTTAAAAGCTCCCGGATCGCTGATGATAGTAGTCCAAATAGGGTGTTATCACGAAACGTCCTATTGCTTTGAATGAAGGCATATGCTACACATGTGAAATTAAGTTCATCAAAAGAAAAAAAAAAAAAAAAAAAATTAGCGTGGTTGAAAACTTAGTTATCTTCGACTATCCCCAGTATAAACCGAATGATATGCTTTAGGGATTATCCTAATAAGTACTCGGAAGAACTTTGTGTGGAATCATTCTTCGCTTATACCTAGGAAAGTCATTAGAAATTTGCTGAATGGATATTTGTGTGTTTGCTTGAATTATTCAAGAGAGGATAGTGGAAATTGAAAAGGCTTGTCACACACACACTCTGTTATACATTTATATTAAGGTTAACGCCTGGTTGTAATTCTAAAGGTTGCAGCATCTCGGTTGTCCCTTACATCTTAGATCTTCATGAATTTATCTCTCATTCATTTTGTTTTATCGCTTATTTTGCTCGAGGACGATCAAAAGCTAAGTGGGGAGTTGTGATGTATGAAAAATATATGATCATATTATAAGACTTTTTATTATTATATTTATGATATTTTAGCATAATTTCATATAAATGCATTGAAAACTTATAAAAATCATAGTAGTTATAATTAGATGCATAAGTTATAAAAATGATAAAAATGATAGTTTTTGTCGATTCGTTTGGTGTTTCGTTGAGTTTGTTGCGAGGATCGGATGTTTACCAAGATCCAAAAATATGACATACTTTGAAGCATAAATCATGAGTTTTGTGGGATAAAAGATTATGCAAAAATCTAACAACTTTGAAAGATCAATTGTCCTTAGTACTTCTACCATAACCTATCATTAACGGACATTTGACCTAACTTAGAGGCATTTTCAGAGAAAAAGTCCTTAATGAAAGTTGTAGGCCTTCAAAAGAGCTTTCCAACGAATATCAAATCATGTCAATCTGAGGTCTACAGCTCGAGATAGGTTTTTACGAACATCTGATATGTTGCATGGCCGGCACGCGCCGGAGAAGGCCGAATATGGCAGGAAAATCTCTGAATCTGGGCCCACAAGATCCTAATGATTAAAAATGCACTGTGTAGCCGGCACGTGCCGGTGAGGCTCGGCACACGCCCGGTAATGTGGTCTATAAATACTCTCTCTCAAGCTCATTTGATCAGCTGCCCTGGAATTTATGTATATATCTATATATATACTTTCCTCTATCGTTTTCTTTCTATTTCTTTTATGTTTGGGCCCATGTATACATATATATGTCTATGTATGTATGTATATATGCTTATATGTATGAATAAACGTAGTAATGTTGTAATGCTGGAGAAGATTATCGAGGATTGTTGTCTCTGAAGCTGTTGTTACTTTCACGAGGATTAGGCTCCAATTCAGCAGTTGTAATCGGTAATTTTCTAATGTTATTATGTTTGTTTGTTTTTATATCTATATATTAGGTATAATGATATTAGGCTAACTTAATATCTAGCCAAGATATGAAATTGGATTAGTTTTATCTTTTAGGAAATAGATAACGACTATGTTAAAATTGATTAAAATCAGTTATAATGAATCTCTTTCTATGTTTGTATTGACGTAGCTAATCGATATGAAAGAATTCATAATCTAATTATGAATTGACGCCTCGTAGTTAGGTTATGAACTCATTAATAGAAAGACCGGAGGGTAAAATTGGCCGAGTGAAAACGTGACAACGGAATCCGATTTCCTAAACCGGGGGTAGATTTGTTTCGGGAGAAACAAACTCTTATTGAAATTTATACTCGAGATATTATTACGTTGAAATCACCTGTTTAATTGACATACCTTAAAATTGGCCGAATGACAAAACGGGAGTGACCCATGCTTGAGGATGACATTGGACAGAGGACAAGACATATGACAATTTCATACGCTCGTGTGAGGAGAAATTGCCTAGCTTAGGAGTATACCGTTTCGTATATAATTGATTGGACCTTGAATAAAGGAAGAGCTGTCTCATTTATTTCTACTAAAAAGAGATCGTAATTCAGTAACATATTCTTGGCTAGTCTCTATATATTATATATTAGTATATCTATATTTATATAATTATTTATATATCTATATCTTATATATATATTTATGTTTATATATATATATATATATCTATGTATTTATATATATTAATTATATATATGTGTTATATTTATTTATTTACTTGTTTTACTAACATCTAACAATCTAACATCTAACTCTAACATTACTAACTAATCTAACTGATCTAACTATCTAACCCGAGGAAAAGTTAAAAACTGCGACTTAGATCGAGTTAATAATAGCTTCTTGGTGTTTAACCCCACTTAAAAGAATTACCATGTTTTCCCTGAGGAATACGACCTGACTCACCAGACTAGAGCTACAATTTGACCCGGTACACTGCCGGTTAGGATCTGTATAGCCTAGGTAATGTCCGTCAGCTTTCTGGCGCCGTTTCCAAGGTTAGGTTTAGGTCTGTCAATGTTCAGAATCTGAAGAACCTTCTTAGTGCCGAATTTGAAATGAAGGATTTGGGTGCAGCCAAGAAAATCTTGGGGATGGAGATCTGGAGAGATAAAAGTCAAAAGAAATTGTTCTTGTCTCAACAGGGTTATGTGCAGAAGATATTGGCCAAGTTTGGCATGTCTCTTTAGAAACCAATAGATACTCCTATGGCATCAAATGTTCATTTGTCTGCATTTATGCTTCACAATCACCAAGAGAAGGAGTATATGTCAAAGTTCCTATGCTAGTGCAGTTGGCGATCGATGTATGCCATGGTTTGCACTAGGCCTGATCTCGCTCGAGCAATCGGTGTTGTCGCAGATTTATGGCTCAACCTCGGAAAGGAACACCGGAAAGTCATTAAAAGGATATTCAGTACCGAGAGGTACAAATGATGTTGGTCTCATTTATGGAGGTGATATCGTGCAGTCACGAGTTCTTGTGATCTTGATTATGCAGTGATGTTGATGATGAGAAAATCAATGACTAGTTATGTGTTTACATTGGGAAATGCAGTGGTCAGCTGGAAAGCTACTCTTCAGGCTACAGTAGCCTTATCAACTACTGAAGCAGAATACATGGCTCTTACTGAAGCAGCTAAGGAGGGTATCTGGTTGAAGGGGCTAGTCAGTGATTTGGGGTTGCATCAGGATCAGGCTGATATATATTGTGACAGTCTAAGTGCAATATGTTTAGCCAAGGATCAGGTTCATCATGAGAGAACCAAGCATATTGATGTCAGGTATCATTTCTTGAGGAATGAGAAGAGGGTTGTGGTGAAGAAGATTGGCACAAAGGAGAATCCTGCTGATATGTTCACTAAACCAGTTCAGCAGAGTAAGTTCCAGCTTTGCCTGGACTTACTGAATATTCAAAGCTTATAATCTGATTCTGGAAACTCTACTGAGGGCAGATCAGTGGAGTGGATGCTGTGGAGATAGTCTGGTACAAGTATATCTGGCATTGACGAATGCATCTGGTACAAGTACATCTCGTTATGCAACTGTTTGACTCTGGGAGAGTTGAAGTCAAGGTGGAGATTTGTCGATAGAAGTGTGACTTAAACTCTACATTTTGGTGGAACCAATCGAAGACTCACCGTGAGTGATGGCCACCGAGAAGTGTATTCAATTCAGTGCTTCAAGTAGGGTGGAGTCTATCGAGCTTCACGGCGGGTGACTATCGGCAGGTGATAGTCTGCGAGTACTTGAATACAAAGCAGGTCCCACATCCGCAAATTCATTATGTGACAACTATACAAAGGTCATTAAAAGGAGGACACGTGTAAGGGTATTTGTGGCGGATCGTACAAAGATTCCTGGCGGCTAGGGTTTAGGGATTTGTGCCTATAAATACATCTTGTTGTTGTCATTATCCGAGTGTGTTGAAATCAGTAAAATTCAAAGGCATAATAAAATATCTCTTTTCTCGCCTGCGTGGTTTTTACCTCTCCCACCGAGAGGTTTTCCACGTTAAATCTGTGTTCTTCTTGTTTCGCTTTTCTCCTTTGATTGTTTATGTTTGATTGCTTCGCTTTCGCTTTCTTGTATCTGAAGTTATCTCCATCCGTTTTATAACATCATATTTTGCATTGTTTACTGAAAATGATCAACAGTGATTAATTCATATAGCCCAAAAAGTTATTAAAGTATGCTGAATCCCAAATATTACTGAATGTTGAGTGAGAATCGATTAAAGTATATGTTTTTAAACTCAAATCTCTATTTTAAAATGGATGTTTCTGATGTTGGTTTTTTTGTTAAGTCACAAGGACGACTATAACTGAAATTGATATTTCCATTTTGGTGTGCCATTGTGTTTTGCAAAACAATTTTAAGAACTCGTAGCGAATTAGTTTCATTTTGAATAAAGGCTCGCCTACGAAACAGATCCTTCGAAGAGAAAACAAATGATTTTCAACATATATATATATATATATACTTTCCAAAGTTATGACTGTTCGAGAGGGTCAGTTAAAGCGCATATATTTTTAAAATCTCCTTTTTTAAATTGAACGCTTTTCATTGTAATCTTTTCGAATGTTACAAACTAGACGAGTTTGATTGAAATTAAAAATGGCATTTTCCATGTAAGAGTGCCGGAAAAAAAAAAAATCAATTATTTATTGTAAGAGCGAGCCTGCTGAGGGTTTATTGATGCATGAGTAAATTGTGGATGTATTTATAGCCGCATGCATGAAGAAGAAACACATACATATCAACTAATTAAGAAAGAAACTAGTTGTAAAATACACAGCTAGCTAATTAATGGCTTTTTCTCAAAAGATGCTGCTGCAGGCAACTCTTCCGGTGACCATCTTCTTCTTCTTCGTGTTAGGGGCATTAATGTTTGGCGGCCTATGTTGCAAGGCGTCGGATGATTATAGCGGAGGATGCAATAAAAAGACCTTCGAATCGCGCAGTCCCTTTGGCATGAACCTTCAATTAATTCTTAGTGATGGAGTGGAGCTTATGATGTCAGGTTCTAATACAGATTTTCGAATAGATTCATGTACAGAGTATAAAACAGCTACAGGTTGTGATAGTGACAAAGTTGTTTACCTCCACCTTAATTGTCCCCTTATAGACACAGATTGTGTGAACTGCCTTCAAAACATAAGAGATTACATTGGAGCTTCGTGTCCTTTAAGCTTCGGAGCGGACATTAAGCATAATAGTTGCAGCTTGAGGTACGAGAACTATTCCTTCGAATGACTAGCTAGGATCGAGGGATCGAGTCATTGATGATCGATTCGAGCTTCATGTTTCGATGCTACTTTCTTATAATACACGCATGCCGATAACAACAAATGATTGCAATATATATACTTTCACCAAGAAATATCAATGATGATTTATATGAAGATACTCATATAAATCATCAATGGTGTGCAAGATTAGAAGTGTGTTTAATTGTAATCATTTATATTTATGATATTAGAATTTCAAGCATTTCTGTTTTCCTTAATTTCGATTTCCACTTCACTTCACTACATGTTTGGGGGTGTTTTTCACGCTCTCAAAGAATAATTTGTAGGCCTCTTTTTCTCTGCGGAAAAAGAGGTTTGTTGTCTTGTCACCATGTTTTTCTCACTTTTGGTAGGGGTACCTGTAATATTGATCTATCTATTAGTAAAAAAAATATATATATATATAGAGAGAGAAAGTTAATGAAAATTAAGATCCATCTGAATAGAAATTATCTAAACAAACAAATCATTCCTAACCTTTATTTGTCATTGTTTTAACACGCTACCGATATCCTTGGGTAATGAAATGAACATGATACAAAAGACGGAAAGAGGTAGGACGTGGAATATGTGACGCCATGTCTCAAAAACCGAGCTCGTATATATTCCAGAAACAAGCATCTGTCACAAGGGAATAAAATGAACTTAAAATTTTAATGTTAACCCTTTCAAATGCAGATAGCGGGGTCCGGCTCAAATTATAAAAAAAAAAATACAATGTTATGTTGCATGTTACATTCAGAAATGTGTACGTTTGTAAGATATCTTATTAGAATGAGTGAAATTTAATCATATGATTCTCAATGCATAAACGTTTTGATACATACTACCACTATCGTTTTCGAGAAAGATAATATGACATCTTCAAACCTCAAAGTAAATTAGTTAACTTGAAGAAAGGGCTTATCTAATAATTCATTAATTGCAGTCAAGTGCAGCAGCTAGTACAAAATATATGATATCTAACTGAACGAATGTTACTCAGACACATGTACTACATGTGTACGCCTTAGGGACAATTACACAAGCTACCCTGCAGACTTATACCAAATAATCCCTATGCTTTAACATCCTTCCTCAAACTAAATGGTGTAAAAACAACATTTAGTTTGCCTATAAAGTAATGAACCAGCCAAATAGATGCAGTACGAAGCAACAAACTTTCTATCAACTTTATCAACATCCCAGTCAGCATCACTGAAGCTGTGAATAACCAAACGCTGATTGGGTTTGAAATGCAGCCTATAAAATACAATTACACAAGCTACCCTTCAGACTTATACCAAATAGTCCCTATGCTTTAACATCCTTCCTCAAACTAAATGGTGTAAAAACAACATTTAGTTTGCCTCTAAAGTAATGAACCAGCCAAATAGATGCAGTACGAAGCAACAAACTTTCTATCAACTTTATCAACATCCCAGTCAGTATCACTGAAGCTGTGAATAACCAAACGCTGATTGGGTTTGAAATGCAGCCTATAAAATAATGTTCTCTTAACATATCTCAACAAGTGTTTAACCTGCTGCCAATTGCCTATTGTTGGTGCTTGCATATGTTGACTTAGAGTATTAACTGCATAAGTCAGATATGGTCTTGTAAGAGTCGGAAACTGAAGAGCTCCTATAGTACTCATGCAGAGAGTAGGGGTGATTATTGATCGCATGGAAGTCTCTTACTAGCAATAGGACTAGGTCTATCGTAGCATGACAAAGGCTAATCAAGGTATCGAATCCACAGAGACTCGTAAGACACAATTAATCAAGATTGAGAATAGTTAAAACGGTCTACGACCAACAAGGGTGCATAAAAGTAAACAGTGATGACAATGATACGCAAGATCAAACATACAAGTGCAATACTACGAGTTTCTAAAGTTTAGTTCTAACTATGAGCGATTAGTTATTTCCCTCAATTTATGCATCGATCTTCCATGTGGTGAATTTTAATTCTTTATCAGCTACGGGTGCTAACTCTTAATATTATGCTACTTCTATTGTAAGGACAATGGGTGCCTATGTGACCCTAACCTACCTTAGTCCGTATTAGTCCACATGCAATAAGATCTACGGATAGCCGGCTCAAGACGGAAAACCTCCCGTGCAAATTATCGACATTGACTAGCACGCTCTTGTGAGATTGATCTGTGATTTATGTCTGAATTAACACTTCACTTTAAGTCCTTCATACTAATTTACGATGACATGCAAATAGTTGATCAAGCTAAAAACATGTAAATTATATATGTCGATCAGACGTAGCTGGCACCAATTATCATGAAACGGGATTTACTAGCTAGGTATCCAGATCTATCGATAAATACCGTCGACGGATCTAGAGAACACAACCTTTAATTCATGATTTCTTCACCAATGATTCAGATCTACTCATAAACGGGGTAAATAGACTAACTACAACATACAAGAACTAATATAAACAATCAAAACATACTCATCACAAAATAACGGCAAATTTACATCCAAAAAGCGGGAAAATCATACTCTCGAAAACGAGCGTAGATCCTCCGCAAATCTCTCCCGAGAAGGCGAATCTGTCGTATCTGTGACTAGCACTCATAGAAAATATAAAGGAACAAAAGAACTTTTATTGCATTGTGTAAATGTCTTGTGAAAACTGTACATTGAAACTGAGGCCTGGTGCCTCTTATTTATAGTGTCGAAACCGACTTAGATACACCTAAAAACTACTCATCGTCCAAGAAAATGCATGAACACGGCTTCTAGAAGGCTCGCTTATGCGGTGGCTGATGTAAGTCAACCTGATGATATAATTCCAGATGATTTACCCCATTTTCTAATGCAATTAGCGCTATTTTGACTTCAACTTGAGCAATTTGTATGATGATTGGAACCATATTTTGTGTATATAGAAATCACAGAAAAATCATGTTTCTAGCTATATTATATTAGTATTAGCCGATTTTGTTATCAGATTTACACGTGGTATCTCTGTGTCTATTTTTGCAGCACAGATATCACGGTGGGGAGTGTGGATTCTAACCTCAGGGTGGCTTTTGTTTCTTTGGTGATGATTTTTGTTCTGTGGCGAGGATTTCAGCCTATGAGGATTATTGATGCACATTAAAGGGTTCAATCCAAGCCATGTGGAAGAATAAATTATGTTTATGTGATTTATGTTACACATGACCCGAGCCATGTCACATTGACCTGAGACAAGGGGTAGTTGGGCATTTAATGCAGATGTCATTCAGCCAGCTACCACATATTGGACTTGACTGTTAAGGGTATTTTTATACGGTTTTTAACGTTATATTTGATAATGATTTCCTCCGTATTTGTATAATTTGCATAGAAAACGAGTGTTTAAATGATTTATTAAGCAAGTAAGACTTTGATTAGTTTATTTGCAAAATGAGGTTGTGTATGTGTTTTAATTATGGTTTTACGAGTATTTGGATTGTGTTACGTTTTGCGGTGTTTTTGATGTCATGTAGGTACATGTTGGAGGCTGAATTGATGATCAAATGTTGATATAATTCGAGCTAAATCAAGAAAGAGACGAGGAAAGAAGGATAAAGATGGAAGAAGGAGGAGATAAAGATCAAGAAATCGAAGTTACAAAGACATACGGACGTTCGTCCGGTCCCGCCCGCAGTGGACGGGCGTTTGATAAAGCGAGACGGGCGCCCAGGGAAGTATTTTGATACAGAGAGTTTGGACGCTGGATGAACGAACGCCTGGCACAAGTTCAAGGTCAAGGAACGAACGTCTCGAGATATCGGACGAAAGGCCCGTGAGGAAGAAAATCAGGATTCCGGGTAGCGCTGAACTTCCAACGCAGTTCTTGATATGATAACAACCGATTTGACTCTGGACCTCAAGAGAAGAGTTGTAGGGCTTGAAGAGAGGATTCTACAGGATTTTGAATCACTCCATTCCGACTTACGAGGCCCGAGATATGAGCGTTACAAGTTTGGATGCTGTTGCTGAAAATAGCGGACGAGCGTCCGGAATCTTCAAACGGGCGTCCGGAGCGGTTACTGTAGCAGCCGAAATTTACATTGAAACTCTATATAAGCAGCGGATTTCTTTCACCCTAATCATATAATTTCGAACCCTAAACCCTAGGGGGCAGCTTGGCTGCGTTTTTCTACAGTTTTTATCTACTTTTATGCACTTTAATTCTTAGATTAGATTAGTTAGTTTCATGCACTTTTTATTCAACAATTCAAGCTTTCAAAGGATGCTAAGAGGCTAATCCCTCTTTGAACAAGCGCCAGAAGCCCTCCTTCAACAATTCAGCTTTTGATTCGTGATTAATCTGTGAGTATCTATTTCAAGTTCGTTTCTTTTATCATGTTTTGTATGTCTTATTGCATGTTTAATCGAAAGATGCTTGCTTTGATGATTGTTTATATGATGAGAGTCATGTCAACCCTAGATCACCATGATAAAAGAATGGATCTTCGATCTAACTAAAACGAGTTGTTAGATTGATTTTCTAGATTAGAAATTGAAAGATTTCACGCCTAGGTTAGAAAGACGTAATCTTTAACATCGAAAGATAAAAGATTAGAAACGAACTCGCCTACGAGAGTAGGAGTTTATGCCTTCGATTAGGTGAATCACGACTTGAGTAGAGATCACTAAATAATCCGAATTGGAATTGAATGTTGATAGGATAGGTGGATCAATTGCTTGTTCGCTCGTTATACCCGATTTAAATCCTTAAAACTTGAATTGCTAGATTAGTTTACTTTTCCTCGCACTTTACTTTAGTTTAGTTTTTATCGCTTTCAATCTTGCCTAGCATTGGAGCAATCCTCTCCTCTAGTTACTTTTTCTGCATATTTGTTTAGGTTAGATGTTCGTTAGGTTAGATTCGTGACAATAGTTAGTTTAAAGCAAAACTAGATTCACATTCGCTAGTTCCTCGTAAGATCGACCCGGCATTAGCCTCCATACTACGATCCTTGCACTTGAGGTTAACCGGTTTATTACTTGTTGTTTTATATTGATAAAATCCGACAAGTTTTTGGCGCCGCTGCCGGGACAAGTTTTTGGCGCCATTGTTGCCGGGAACCGGACGGTTGCCTAGTTTTTGTTTTTGTTTGTCTTTTTTCGCTTTCTGCTTTTAGATTTGTTTTTGTTTCGCTTTTTTTTTAGGTTTGTTTTTAGTTTAACCTTGAGGTAGTTAGGTTTCTGGTTTAGATTTTTAGGGTTTGAAGTTTTTAAAGTTTTTGTGATTAGTTTCTTCCCTCCTTTCCTCGCTCGCTTTCTTTCTCTTATCCTCTCTCGCTTCGCAATCGCTGCTTTCGCTTCAAATTTTTGCATCCGACGAAGGCCCATACTTATGAACGCCCGCTCACCGTGAAAATTTCAATCTCAGATCGTTTTTGACTTCTTGAACGAACGCCCATATTTTTGGACGCCCGCTCACCCTAAACCAGTGCACGCCCGCCCATTAATTGGACGCCCGCCTGCTTTCTTGTTTCAAAGGGCTTTTCTTGTTTCTACCGCCTGCTTTATCTTTTCTCGTTCTACATTGATTAGGGGACATCTAAGGTTGAATCATCCGACTCCACACCTTTCACGATCAAATTTTAGGATAAAAGGGTCCGCTTTAGCACTTGATAGTATTTTGGCCATAACTTTCGCTCGAGTGTCGGATTGGCGCCAGAGACCCCAATTCGAAAGCTCGCTCCGACGCCGACGACCTGGCGGACGGCCAAAGGCCGTCCGACACCGCTTTCGAGGTCAAAATCCACTGCTTTCCTTCCATTTTGGGGTTAAGATTTCAACACATGTTTTTCCTCTTTTTAGTGTTTTCTGCTTTTCTCGCTTTTAAATTTTCTTAGGTAGTTTATAGTTTTGGTTATTAGGTTTTTCGTAGTTAAGTTTCGTAGTCTTTGATTCCTCTAGGTTTAGTTATCCTTCCTCTCGCCTCTTTTTTCCCATGCTTTCTTGTTGTTCTCGATATCGCTTCGCTCAAAATCTCTTTGCCTATGGACGAGCGCCCACTAGTTTGAACGCTGCTCACCGTGAAAATTTTCATTCCAAAGAGAGTTTTCCGATCCTTGAACGAACGCTCACCGCTTTGACGCTGCTCGCCTATTTTCCTCGCGTACGCTCATTCACATAAGTGGACGCCCGTCCGCCCCCTTTCTTTCTTAATCTTTCTTTTTCTTCTCTTTTCTTTAGGTTTTTGATCTTAGATTAAGGTTTTTAATCTTTTAGATATCGTCTTTAATTTATTAGTTTTTAGGTTTCCTTTCCTTAGATTTAGGTTTTCTCAACTTGATTTTGGGATCGGTTTATGCAAACTCGTAGTCACAAGTGGACCATTACTTTGCTCCTCGACATCGAGCGCACTATAGTCCGACCTAATAGGCGAAGACTTCGCTTTGACGAAGGAAAAGCCAAGATCAAGAGTTTGAGCTATCTTTTCAAAGGGAAATCAAGAAATTGTAATAATGGCCACCAAGATAGACGGACATTGGCGCACTACGCCATGCCTGGTGCAAGAATCGCCAACCCACCTATCGCCTTACCACCCATTACCGCACAAACTTTCGAACTCAAACCTGGCCTCATTCGGATGATGCAAAGATGCATCAATGTTTCACGGGTTCCTCATCAAAATCTCACACACACACACACATTCCTGGAGATATGTGGTACGGCACGCATTCAAGGTGTGAGTGAGGATGTGATTAAACTTACATCAAGCTTCGTTTCATTGAAGGGAGAAGCTAAAGAGTGGTATAGCTCTCTCCTCCGAATCCATTACCACCTGGCTGCATTGGAGAAAGAATTTTTAGCCAATACTTTCCACCGCCAAGACAAATTTCAGTTGTTTGAGGGAAATTTATAATTTCTATCAAGCGAAACAGAATCTTTCTTTGAGGCATGGAAGAGATTTAAGGCTCTTCTTCGTAAATGCCCCACCATGGGTTAGACTTGCAGAGGCAAGTCAATACCTTTTTCAAAGGATTGACCGAGCTCACCAAGGGCATGGTCAATAGTTCATCAAAGGGGCTTTCCCGAGAGAACGCCTCAAGAGGGGTGGGCATTGTTCAAGACATTGCCAAATATAATTATGCCCTCCTTTCAAGTCGTTCAGCACCACCACCTCCTCCTCCTAGGATCGAGGAGGTGAAAATGCAGAACGAGATTTCCATGTCGGGCAAAGCAATGGCTACGCTTACCACGCCTCCAAATCCGAAAGTTATCGACTCTTCATTTTTACGTAACTCTCAAGTTCTCAGATCGCGAATTGTTCTCGACCGCCACATGGTTGGCCAGTGTCAATTCATGCCCCCAATTCTTATCAAGTCAATTTCGCCCCGAATCATGGACAAGACAACCAAGTCGCATGCCGTATGTGAAGATATGGGCATATCGCTCGCTTCATCCTATGATTGACAGAACGCCAAATCAATGCCTTCAATGGCCACCAAATCGAGAGGTTTGGAAATCAATTCTCTGCTAAGGGCAATTTTCAAAATCGTGGTTTCACAAATCAAAGCTTCAATCAAAACTCGAATCTCAATCGAAACCCTAATTTTAATCGTAACCCGAGCTTGAATTCTTCCAATCCAAATCAAGGGTTAAATCAAAGTTGGCCTAACAATCCAAATCCTCGCATTTCAAAGTCGGTCCACCAACCTTTCTCTCAAAACATTCGTGAATCTCTCAAGGTCCATCTCACGTTGATGATCCGAAGTTAGATTGACTCCTATCGTAAGGAGTCAAGGAGCGTAACAATAACTTCCAGAGGAGCAAAATAATAATATCCAGCTTGTTGATGAATTCGATCAAGCACCTTGAGAAGCAAATGGTCGACCAAAGAAGCTTCTAGACCATCGTATGGTATGCCAAACTCCACGGAGAGAAATCCCAAAGGTGGTCATGTAGCTCATACTCGAATTGAATCTTGGCCAATGCACCGACTTGGTTCCTTCACTTCCATACGGTGGAGGAGAGGCCAATGAACTTAAGAAGTGGTACTCAACCGAGTGGTCCCCTAACCAGTGAAAACACTAGCCCCTCCCGCCAAAGATAAGGCAGAGGGGGAAGTCGAGCACCCATCATCCCCTTGGCTACAAGCGTGTACTCAGTGGTCGATCCCCGAGAGGTGTAGAAGTTGAAAGACATCGTGGTCGATCCCCTCGATAGTGAAAGAATTGAGATTCCTCGAGTGGTCGATCCCTTGAGGAATGAAGAATCAATTAAGAATCCTCGTGGGTCGATCCCCGAGGAGTGATGAATCAAATGATCGCCAGTGGCGATCCTCACTAATAAAAAGAATGATAAGACGGTGAGGTGGAAAGATGTGGAAGACAAAGCAAGCTAGTTCGCCCTCAAGAAAGTATTTTCCGAGGATGATTTGAAAAAGCTTCCATTTCCACCGAGAAAGAGCAACATCCCATTGCATGAAGATAAGAAGTACGGAAAGGTGCTTAATCAATAAAAATACTCAGTTAATCTTCCACTCTCGTAAGTTTTGCTGAAATGCCTAAGTATACTAAATTCATCAAGGATGTTGTTTCTTCAAGAAGAAGTTGGCGTAAATGGATCGTGCAATTGGTGAGGATTATTCAATGATCAATTATCCGCACTTACCAATCAAAAGAGGTGACCCCGAAAATTCGTGCTCACATTGCGTGATGGGAGGCTTAGTCTTTCCAAATTCTTTATGTGACTTGGGTGCATCCATCACCGATGCCATTGTCTCAGGTGTGAGCAAATTGGTTTACAAAGTCTTCTAGAACCCACTTCCATGAACCTTCGTCACGATAGATCTTCTAAGAAAGCTTCAGGATTCTCAAAGACATTTTAGTCCAGATCGATAGATTTACTTTTCCCCGTTGATTGGTACGCCTTAGATATGGGAAAAGATGAGAAAGTCCCCTGATTCTTGGGAGACCTTTCCTATCCACACCTAGGGCCCTCATCGATTGTGATGGTGGGCAAGTAACTATTCGAGTTGGTAACCAAGAGGTGAGCTATAGTGTCTCTAAATCCATTCAAGTACCCTCTCGGTTCTCCAACCGGCTTTTTATTGAGGAGTCATTTAATGACTTCAATGACTCAGATGGATGAGCAAGTCAAGGTCGTGGAAGCGAATATGAGCGATTGATCGATAATCTGAATAGTCATGGTATGGTTAATCTAGACCAGCTTAGCAAATGATTTTGAGGATGAGCTAAGAGAAGAAGCCTTGGCAAGAGGACCACTAAGTAAGCTCAACCGATGTTGAGTTGAAGAGTGGCGATCTTAAATCAAGTCTGTAGGATCCTCCCGTAGATTTGGTACTGAAGCCGCTACCTAAACATCTTAAGTATGTGTTTTTAAGAGAAGGTGACAAGCTTCCTTTGATCATCTCTCGCAAGTCGTCTCGAATGTAAGAGCTTAAACTCGCTAAACGCCTTGCGCAAAAATGAGAAAGCCTTTGATGGCGGTGTGGAGATATCCGAGGATATCTCCCCGACATCCGTATGCACAAGATCAAGACCGAGGAGGGTGCAAAATGTGTTGTAGACAAATTTGAGAGAGGCTCAACCTCATATGCAAGAAGTCGTAAAAAGGAAATCATTAAGCTTCTAGATATGGGTATCATATACGCCATTGCCGATAAAGTGGATGGGTTTCCCGACTCGTAGTCCCAAAAAGGGGGAATTACTATTGAGAAGAATGAGAAGGAGAAGAGATAGCATTGAGGCTCAAGCATCGATACGAGTATGTATCGATTATCGAAAGCTCAATGAGGTCACACCGAAAGATCATTTTCCCTTCCATTCATTGACCGATGCTTGAGCGCCTGGCGGGGACACGATTCTATCGCTCCTGGATGGATATTCGTGATACTTCCAGATACCCATCGATCCTGCTGACCAAGAGAAGACCACTTTCACTTGCCCCTATGGTACATTCGCCACAAAGCGGATGCCATTTGGTCTCTCAGAATGCCCCACCACCTTTCAAAGGTGTATGATGGCAATCTTTGACGGGCTAGTTGAAAAGTGCATGGAGATTTTTATGGATGACTTCTCGTCTTTGGTCACTCCTTCGATGATTGCCTCGATAATCTTGATCGGGTGTTGTCAAGATGTGTGGAAAAGGACTTAGTGCTTAATTGGGAAAAATGCCATTTCATGGTAGATGAAGGTATAGTCCTTGGCCACAAAGTGTCCGCCAAAGGTATAGAAGTAGATAGGCCAAGGTAGAAGCTATTGAGAAGATGAGTTATCCTAAGAATGTTCGGGAAGTCCGAGGTTTTCTCGACATGTCGGCTTCTATAGAGGTTCATCCAGACTTTTCAAAGATTGCCAAGCCCCCGCCTACTTTACTCAAAGAAGACGTTACTTTTGATTTTGATGAGAATTGCAAGCACGCGCTTGAGGAGCTCAAAATCGCCTGATCTCTCGCTCCAATTTTATTTCACCGACCGAACTTGCCCTTTGAGCTTATGTGCGATGCATCCAACTATGTCATGGTGCGCCTTAGACAAATAAATCAAAGGAAAGTTCCACCTATCTATTACGCCACCACACGCTGAATCCTTCGCAAGTTAACTATACGACTACCGGGGAAAGAATTATTGGCCGTAGTGTTTGCTATGGACAAGTTCCGTAGTTACTTGTTAGGTGCTCAAGTGATCGTGGTGGACTCGATCACGCCGCTTATGGTATCCGATGACTAAAAAGGAAGCTAAACCGCGCCATCGCGCTGGATACCGACTCTACAAGAGTTTGACGCTCAAATCAAAGACAAGAAGGGCAAGTGAGAATGTAGTAGCGGATCATGTGTCTAGGATGTTAAATGAGGAAAAGAATGAACCGTATGATATAGATCTTTACTTTCCTCTAGAAAACATCATGTTGATCGATGGCCGCTCTCCCGATGTTCCTTGGTACTCCTCCATTGTGAACTACCTTCATGCCAAATACCTTGATCCTCGAAATGTCTTATCAAGAGAAGAAGAAGTTCTTCTCTCGATATGAAATATTTCGCTTGGGATGAACCTTACCTTTTCAAGATTTGCAAAGATGGTTTGGTCGAGGAGGTGTGTTCCCGAACTCGAGCAACGCGATATAATCGAGCAATGCCATAGTGGACCCACAGTGGTCACTTTGGTCCTTGGAAAACGGTTGCGAAGATCTTCCAATCGGTTTCTATTGGCCCACGATCTTTAAGGACGCAGTAAGCTTTCGCAAAGCTTGTGATCGCTGCCAAAGAACCGAGCTTTGACAAGGCGGTTTGACATGCCGTTGAAACCCATTCTTGAATGCGAAGTCTTTGATGTGTGGGGTATCGATTTTACGGGACCTTTCCCATCATCTTGCGGAACAAATACATCTTAGTCTCATGACTATGTTTCAAATGGGTGGAGGCAATAGCCACTCCTCACAATGATCATAAACGGTCATGAAATTTCAAGAAAAACATCTTTGTGAGGTTTGGATGTCCACGGGCCTTGATAAGTGATGAAGGACACACTTTTGTAACCGACTTTGAGAAAGTCTCGAGAAGTATGGTGTTCACCATAAAATCGGCACACCATATCATCCGATGACTAGTGGTCGTTGAGCGAAGCAACCGTAGTCTTAAGAAAATCCTGGAGAAGACGGTGAATAGTCATAGAAAAGACTGAGTCCAAGTTGGACGATGTACTTTGGGCATATAGATCGCCTATAAGACCCTATGGGTACATCGCCATATCAAATGGTCTACGGAAACCGTGTCATCCGCTCGTCGAGCTGTGAGCACAGGCGCATCGGGCTACGGTTTCTTAACTTCGATTCCCAATCTCGTGGCAAACACCGCCGCAAAGCAGCTATACGAGCCGGATGAATTCGCACTCCAAGCTTATGAAAGCGCCAGATTAGTAAGGAGAAAGATGAAACTCTCCACGATGCCAAGATAAAGAAGAGAGAATTCAAGGTCGGTGAGCAAGTGTTACTCTACAATTCCAGTTGCATTTGTTTCCTGGCAAGTTGAGGACACGTTGGTCCGGTCCTTTCGAGATTCTCCAAATCATTCCCGGAGGTGTGCTAGAATTACGAGGTTACGGTGATCAACCGCTCCGAGTTAATGGTCGAGGTGCAAGCACTATATAGGTGAACATAAAGAAAAGCCTTTGATTGTTAAATTCCTCGAAATCCTCGGTGTGGACTCAAGTCAACCACTTTGACGAAGTTTTCACCCGATTTGTTTTCCGAGGATGACGGTTGTGTTAAATCAAGATGTTCTAGCAGCAGGTAAGCCCGATATGGAAGAGTTTGAAAGGGAGCGACAACTTAAACGCCATCGAGAGGAACCGAGAAGAAAGAATGCAACCACGGGAAACTTAAAAGGTATGAGAGCTTTCAAAGATTTAACCCCATGTGTTCATTGTCGCTTTCGCGCCACACCACCGATTCGAGCTTACACGAGGTAGTGGGTTGGCGTAAAGGTTGAATGGCCTGATCCAGCCGAGCTTCAAATGTGTCGAGCTAACGACAATAACCAAAAGCGCCACTAGTGAGGCATCCTAGATATCCCTTATTATATTAGAACTCTCTATTATGTTATTTCTTTTCTTTGATTTATTTGTTTTGTTTAAGTCTAATTCGGGTAATTGTGGATTTTGCCTTGTCGGTTGATTCGATTTCACCTTATCCTTCTCTTTATCTCTATTTTGCCATGTTATATTCCCCTTGTCCCCGAGATCTTGTCTTGTTTTCAAGTATGCAGATATTTGTGATAGCAATTATGTAGCTTTTAGATGAAGCCGCTTTCCCGTGGATGGTCCATACCATCGATTCCTCAAGCATTTCTCGATTGACGACGCCACCTCCAAAGATTGCCCCATTCGAACTACAATCACCTAAGTTTTCTTTTCTTTTTCATTCTCGCACAACATGAGGACATGTTGATTTTTAAGTGCTGGGAGGGAAATGATCGCTATGTATCTACCATTTGCTTAATATATGATGGTGTTTCTGCAAAAATAGGCTTAATTTTTCAAAAAATTTCACACTTTTGTTTTTGTTTTGTCCCGAGTAGGCAATTCGATGCGATGTTCGGTTTTCGATAGTCATCTATGCTTTATATCATATGTTTGGTAAGTTAGTTGTTTCACCGACACTATTTTTCACGTGCCATAGTGAATGAAGAGCTATTTTTATAAGGTTATACCCTCGCTTTGGATTAGTAGTTTTTGATTTTCTTATAAGTCATGTACTTAGTGCTACGATATATCGTGAGATTTATGGTAGTTTGTATTTAGTTCCGTAGTATGAGGTAATCGTGAATATCTAGAAGTTTGAATGTGATAAGTAATACGTAGCTAATGTCATTTGAAAAAGTTGAGTTAATAATGAAATCAATAGTGTGTGTCGGAAGTCGGGTCGATGATTTGAGTGCGGTAAGGCATTATCTCGAAATGTTTTATTCCACTATGATGACCAAAAGCTCACGCATATCGTAAGAAGTCGCTTTATGATTTGAGTAAGGTAGGTATACCACGATGTCCTATTCTCGCTATGACGGGCAATAGCTCATTCTCGATGTGTGTTTAAATGTGAAGTAATTAAATCAACTTGAAATTGGTTATGAAATGAATATAAGACTTAGTCTTTCGTTAATCTTATCCCCAAAGATAAACCGATAGATATGTTGTAGGGATTATCCTCCGAGTATTTCGTAAAGGCCCTAGATATATTCGATCATTCTTTCGGATATGTCACGCTTGTAGGGTGCATCTTATGAGTGTCATTTATTGCTAGTCTACGAGGGGTATTAGCTAGTTTTACTTTGAGTTCCTCAAGTTTGGATTTAGTGGAAGTTTTCTATGGCTATGCACACACACGATGGTGAACTTCTAAGTTATTGAATATATGTTATATTTGTTGAGATGTCTATATTCCTTCCGAGCCTTTATCTTGTTTTGTTTTGCTCGACGAGCAAAGTTTAAGTGTGGGGAGTTGTTAAGGTATTTTTATACGGTTTTTAACGTTATATTTGATAATGATTTCCTCCGTATTTGTATAATTTGCATAGAAAACGAGTGTTTAAATGATTTATTAAGCAAGTAAGACTTTGATTAGTTTATTTGCAAAATGAGGTTGTGTATGTGTTTTAATTATGGTTTTACGAGTATTTGGATTGTGTTACGCTTTATGGTGTTTTTGATGTCATGTAGGTACATGTTGGAGGCTGAATTGATGATCAAATGTTGATATAATTCGAGCTAAATCAAGAAAGAGATGAGGAAAGAAGGATAAAGATGGAAGAAGGAGGAGATAAAGATCAAGAAATCGAAGTTACAAAGACATATGGACGTTGTCCGGTCCCGCCCAGAGTGGACGGGCGTTGATAAAGCAGACGGGCGCCCAGGGGAAGTATTTTGATACAGAGAGTTTGGACGCTGGATGAACGAACGCCTGGCACAAGTTCAAGGTCAAGGAACGAACGTCGAGATACATCGGACGAAAGGCCCGTGAGGAAGAAAATCAGATTCCGGTAGCGCTGAACTTCCAACGCAGTTCTTGATATGATAACAACCGATTTGACTCTGGACCTCAAGAGAAGAGTTGTAGGGCTTGAAGAGAGGATTCTACAGGATTTTGAATCACTCCATTCCGACTTACGAGGCCCGAGATATGAGCGTTACAAGTTTGGATGCTGTTGCTGAAAATAGCGGACGAGCGTCCGGAATCTTCAAACGGGCGTCCGAGCGGTTATCAGAGAGTGTTTCGACATTGAAACTCTATATAAGCAGCGGATTTCTTTCACCCTAATCATATAATTTCGAACCCTAAACCCTAGGGGCAGCTTGGCTGCGTTTTTTCTACGCTTTTATCTACTTTTATGCACTTTAATTCTTAGATTAGATTAGTTAGTTTCATGCACTTTTTATTCAACAATTCAAGCTTTCAAAGGATGCTAAGAGGCTAATCCTCTTGAACAAGCGCCAGAAGCCTCCTTCAACAATTCAGTTTTGATTCGTGATTAACTGTGAGTATCTATTTCAAGTTCGCTTTTTTATCATGTTTTGTATGTCTTATTGCATGTTTAATCGAAAGATGCTTGCTTTGATGATTGTTTATATGATGAGAGTCATGTCAACCCTAGATCACCATGATAAAAGAATGGATCTTCGATCTAACTAAAAACGAGAGTTGTTAGATTGATTTTCTAGATTAGAAATTGAAAGATTTCACGCCTAGGTTAGAAAGACGTAATCTTTAACATCGAAAGATAAAAGATTAGAAACGAACTCGCCTACGAGAGTAGGAGTTTATGCCTTCGATTAGTGAATCACGACTTGAGTAGAGATCACTAAATAATCCGAATTGGAATTGAATGTTGATAGGATAGGTGGATCAATTGCTTGTTCGCTCGTTATACCCGATTTAAATCCTTAAAACTTGAATTGCTAGATTAGTTTACTTTTCCTCGCACTTTACTTTAGTTTAGTTTTTATCGCTTTCAATCTTGCCTAGCATTGGAGCAATCCTCTGTCTAGTTACTTTTTCTGGCATATTTGTTTAGGTTAGATGTTCGTTAGGTTAGATTCGTGACAATAGTTAGTTTAAAGCAAAACTAGGATTCACATTCGCCGCCTCCTCAGAAGATCGACCCGGCATTAGCCTCCATACTACGATCCTTGCACTTGAGGTTAACCGGTTTATTACTTGTTGTTTTATATTGATAAAATCCGGGACATTGACCCACACCAAGAAGCTTTGACCTGCTCCAGTAGTGCATTTTGGGCTTGACCTACGCCAAGAGTGGATTGACCTGAGTCAACAGTGCAGAGTCAGCAGATAATTAATCCATTTTATTCTTCCAAACACATTTTTATCAAATATACACTTTATCTTCTTCAGCTTTTCTATCTTGAAGGAAAAAACCCACCCCAAGGCTCTTATAGCCGAATTTTAGTAGAAATTGACTCTTGATTTTGATTGTAAAAGCTAAGTTCTAGTTTAACTCTTCTAGTTGATTGGATTCAACACACTAGTGTTAGTTCATTGAAGCTTTTGGGAGTTGGATGAAGAGCACCAACTCGAATTTGTACTCTTATATTGGTAATGCTTAATCTTTATTTTCAGTCAATTGTTCTCATGGTTATGAATATTGACCTTGAGATGTTGATATTTGTAGGCATGAGTGGCTAGACCTATCTAGCCAAGATTATGTTGTAGTATTAGTTTATCCTCTTGTGATTGATTGGGAATGATTGGTTGTGTTGTTAGTTTTGATTTTTGTGGAGCTTTTCCTACTTTTATTGTATTTATTGCTTGCACTAGAGTAATTTCCTTGTGTTAGCATTTACATGTTTAATGGACACCGAACGGAGATGTTAGACATGGGAAGAGGGTAGGAGAACCGGAAGGTAAAATCGACCTCTTCGAGGCATTTGATTTCTTATCCGGGGATGTTTGGCTTTACCATTGCATTCATATGCGTAGCATACCGAATCATTAGGTTTAGATCGCCTAGACCAAGGAGGAGGTAGAGAGCAATTCCATCACTCGTATGAGGGGATTTGCTTGCTTAGAATGCGCTGCTTCACAATCTCAACACGGCGGTAGGAAGGTAGGAAGTCATTCCCATGACATTACGAGAGCATAGCTAGGCTACACATTATTTTGGTTAGTTTCTTTTATCAGCTTATCATCTTTGTTATTTCAAGTATTTTATTTGTGCAATTGATTAATCTTTCACCAAATTATGACCTAGATCGAATTAATATGAACTTTTAGTGTATAACCTCACAAGATAGTTCCCCGTGGATTCGACTTTGATGCACCATACTAGACTACAATCGACCGGGCATCTCGTTAGATTGACACCTCGGTTTGGCCCATCAAGCTTTCCGCGCCGCTGCTGTGGAATTATCTTGAGTAACGGTTATTACTTGTATTAGTTTTAAAATTTTCGAGAATAGGTCGAACTTTTCCGACCTTACTTATTTTACTTCTTTGGTGCTTACCGCTTGGTGAGTCACCAAGTGTTATTTTACTCGTATCTATTGTTGTTTCGCGCCTTGTAGTGATGACCAAAACGCGACGTGGTAAGGAACCACTTACTCCTCTCATCCCGGATATCAACACGTATATTAGGGAACGAGTAGCCGAGAACAAAGTTGGTCAAGCTCGTCGTGGGTTGGAACTTAGTGGAAATTCTTCCCAAGGATCGTCTACCTAAGGAATAGAGATGGACGAGGGCACGTTGAATGCAGAAGTTGAACAAGGGCATGTGGATGCCCCAAACCAAGAACAAAACCTGAACACACACATTCTTAACCCCCCAAATGCCAATGAACCACAACCACCACCAAACAATAACCAACAAAACCGCCATCAAAACCGCAACAACCGGAACAACAACAATAATAACCCCCCAAACCCAAGGCAACTTTGTGATCAAGCCGTGCGGAGGAATGAGACCAACAATCCTATTCTTTTACTGAATGCCGGAGCAAACAATTTTGAGGTTAAAGCTCATCTCTTTGGATTGGTTGGCACAAGGGCACAATTTCATGGACGTAAAGACGAAGACCCGCACCATTACCTTTACAACTTTGAGGAATTATGTAACACGGCCAAAAGTCAAGGAGCGCATCGAGAGTTGACAAGGATGTCTATGTTTCCTTTTTCTTTGGATGGGACGGCTAAGGACTGGTTCATGTCACTTCCTCACCATTCCTTAACAAGTTGGGAGGAAATTCAAAATGAATTCTTGAAACAATTCTTCACTCCCGGTTGTAATTTAGAGTTGAAGGTTGAAATTGCAAGTTTCAAGCAAGGTGAACATGAAACACTTGGGGCCGCATGGGAGATATTCAAGCGGTTGTTGAGAGCGTGTCCAGATCACGGTTACCTGTTAGACATGCAAATTCAGTTTTTCTGCCGAAAGTTAAGAAAATAATCACGAGCCGAGGTTGATCAAGCGTGCAATGGTTTGTTGATGATGAGCACGGCACAAGATGTATATGATGCGGTTGAGAAAATTACGAAAAACAACCGAATGTGGGAGACAGGTTCAAGCACAAGAAGAGTTTCTTTTGTGGGAGAGGCCACCGCTCAAACCGAAGTGTTGGCCCAATTAGCCTCTTTAAGCAAGAAAGTTGATGAAATAAAAGAAAGCAAGAATTCGGAAGGAAGTGTTTCCAATAATGTGAGTAGTGGGGAATTGAAGAATGAAGAGTATGCACAGTTGGAGATGAATGAATCCGGTGATTATTCTAATGAAGAAGTGAGCTACATGCAACAACACCGAGCACTCCATAATGCCTACTCCAATGCATACAATAATTTGCAAAGAGATTTTCCCACTCAACGTTGGTCTTCCAACCCGAACAAGCAATCATCTTTCGTCCCTCAACAAAAGCCCGCATTCAACACCAACCCCCCTCAAAACCAAAATTTCCAAGGCCATACTTCATACCAACCTCCACAACCACCCATACATTCCTACCAACAACGCCCTACACAAAATATTCCAATCACTCAAACTTCAAGTTCATCTACGGAAAATGAAGAGAGAATGGAAAAGATGATGGAGAATCTTATGGGAGTTGTCTTGACTCATGCTGCAAATATGCAATCTATGATGTCTTCTATAGTACAGTGACTAGAGATATGGGTACCTTAAGAACATCCATGAGCGGTCATGATATGAGAATGAAAAATATAGAAGCATCCGTGCGTAGTATGGAAGAACACTTGAGTAGAGAAGGCGAAAGGAATGCTAGTAGACCACCGGGTGGTTTACCAAGTAATACATCGAAAGAAACTGAGGGGAGAGTGAATGCCATCATAACCCAAGTGGAAGAGTTTGTGGAAGTATAGAATTTTAATGAGAATCAAGTTGGGAACGAGGTTGAAAATGATTTGCACGACACCGAAAGTGAGAAGGAGTTGAGTGAAGAGGAGGGGGAAATTGTTGATGAGTTTTTGCAGAATGACGGATATGTCAATGTCGAAAAAGAGGACGAGGATTGGGTAAAAGTCCCGAGGATTTTGAAGAATCCGAGATCAAGTGATTTGAGGACCCTTTTAAGGAACATGTCTCGCTGACTTCGCCAAGGATGAATTGACTCACGCCAACAAATACCATAGACATTCGTAGATTTTTGGCCAAAATTTACCACGCTAAAGGTGCCGTGACGGACGCCAAGGAGACCTCAACGTGCGTCAAGGGCAATCTAAGTAGAGCGTTGATGCACGCCAATGAGGGATTGACGTGCGCCAACCCTCAACATCCAGTTTTTGAGAAAGGCAAGGAGAAGGTGGTGCACACCGATAATGAATGGCGACCACCGGCTGCTCAAACATTGAGAAAAGCTTCCGACGATTCATCAAATGGAAAAGGTAAGGAAGGTAAGAAATCCACTCCTAAAATTATTGATATTAAGTCATTACCTTATCCTCCTAGAGAAGAAATCAAGAAGAAAAAGCTAGATAAGAAGTACGCTCGCTTCCTTGACACGTTTCGACACTTAAATGTTAACATTCCAGACATTGAAGCACTCACTAGCATGCCTGTGTATGGCAAGTTTTTAAAAGACATTCTTACTAGCAAGAAGCGGTTAGAGGAATATGAGAACATTTGTCTCAATGAGGAATTTTCAGCCGTGTTGCAACATAAGCTTCCACCTAAGCTCAAAGACCCCGGGAGTTTTACCATCCCGTGTGAAATTGGGGGCTTTTTGTTTAAGAGGGTGCTTTGCGACCTTGGTGCTAGCATTAACCTAATGTCATATGAGGACTTTATCAAACTTGGAATAGGAAAGTTGAAGAACACCGAGATGACTCTACAATTAGAAGATAGGTGCATAAAACATCCTAAGGGAGTCATAGAAGACGTGTTATTGAAAGTTGATAAGTTCTACTTCCCCGTTGATTTTGTGGTTATGGATATGGTAGAAGGGTATTCAAAGCCCCTTATTCTCGGTCGTCCATTCCTAGCCACGGGAAGGACTATGATTGATGTCCAACATGGAGAATTGATTTTGATAGTTAACGAGGATGAGGTTACCTTCAATATTTCTAAGCCATGAAACACCCGTATAATTCACGAGAGTCATGTTCTTTTGTTGATGCACTATCTTGTGTTTGTATGGAGAATGCTAACATGCAGGCCTTTGAAGATAAGCTTGAAGAGTGCCTAGCCTTATCCGTATTTGAATGTGAGAGTGATGATGAGGAAATGCAAGCAATGATTTCTTATTTGGATTTCGGTCGTACATTTAACAAACAACCGTGGCACCGATATCTAGAATTGGAGCATGATGGTCCTCTGTTGAAACCTTCAGTAGAGGAGCCACCCAGGAACCTTGAATTGAAAACTTTACCTCCTAACTTGAAATATGCTTTTATTGAAAATGATAATATACTTCCTATTATTATTTCTTCGTCACTAACCAATGTGCAAGAAGATTTGCTATTGAGGATGCTAAGGAAACACAAAAGAGCATTTGGTTGGACTGTGGCTGACATTCAGGGAATTAGTCCCGAAATCTATGTTCACAAGATTATTCTCAACGATGACGCTAAACCATATGTTCAACCACAACGTCGCTTGAATCCCAAAATGCAAGAGGTTGTTAAGAAAGAGGTTATCAAGTTATTCGAGATGGGTATTATTTTTCTTATATCTAATAAAGGAGTGGGTGAGTCCTACTCAAGTCGTGCCTTAAGAGAAGGGTGGATTTACCGTGAAGGAAAATGATAAAATGAGTGAATACCAACAAGGGAAGTCACAGATACCACATGTGTATTGATTTTCGACGACACTGATGACCATACCAAGAAGGATCATTATCCCTTCCGTATATTGTCCGTGTATGTTGGAGCGTTGAGTGGGCATAAATTCTATTGTTTTCTTGACGGTTATTCAGGCTACTTGCAAATATTCATTGCGACTGGAGATAGAGAGAAGACGACTTTCACTTGTCCTTATGGAACGTTTGCATACAAGAGAATGCCTTTTGGCTTATGCAACGCCCCGGCTATATTTCAAAGATGTATGACAGCCATTTTTTTCTTGATATGGTGGAAAGATTTTTGGAGATCTTCATGGATGACTTCAGTGTTTTTGGGGATTCTTTTGAGGAATGCCTCTCTCATTTGGAGTGTGTGTTACAACGATGTGAAGACACGAACTTAGTGCTTAATTGGGAGAAGTGTCATCTTATGGTGTCAGAAGGTATTTGCTAGGCCATAGAATTTCTGAGAATGGTATTGAGGTAGACAAAGCAAAAATTGAAGTAATTGAGAGGTTACCTCTACCGGTTAACTTGAAGACATTGAGAGGATTTCTCGGGCACGCGGGTTTTTATCGAAGATTTATTGAAAATTTCCTCGTATTGCCAAGCCTCTCAGCCATCTCCTTGAGAAAGAAGTACCCTTCAATTTTGATGAAAAGTGTATGGTGGCTTTTGAGACTTTGAAGCAAAAACTGATTAGCGCACCCGTTCTAGTAGTGCCGGATTGGAATATACCCTTCGAGTTGATGTGTGATGCAAGTGACCTTGCAGTTGGGGCCGTGCTTGGCCAACGTCATGGCAAGGTAATCAAGGCCATTTATTATGCTTCTCACACGCTGAACTCCGCCAAGTCAACTATGCAACAACCGAGAAAGAGTTACTCGCCATAGTGTTCGCCGACAAGTTTAGATCTTATCTTGTTGGTTCTAAGGTCATCGCCTATACCGACCATGCAGCTTTGAAATATTTGTTGAACAAGAAAGATGCTAAACCGAGATTTCTTAGATGGATTCTCCTACTTCAAGAATTTGATATTGAGATCAAGGACAAGAAGGGTAGAGAGAACGTGGTGGCGGATCACTTAAGCCGGTTGGATTTCATTGAAGAAGAAGGAAAACGAAGAGAGATTAATGATTACTTCCCGGATGAACAACTCATGAGGGTGGATGCTCCTCCAATAATGCAACTAATTCATGCTAGTTCAAACCGGCGGAGAGCTCACCATGGTTTGCCAACGTTGTGAATTATTTTTCATGTGAGTATGTTCCACCTAATTGGACATGGCAAAAGAAGAAGAAATTCTTTCACGATTTGAAATTTTATTATTGGGAAAGACCGAACCTTTTTTGTAGGTGTTAGGATGGTATCATAAGAAAATGCGTTCCCGATAATGAAATCTCAAGCATACTCTCCTTTTGCCATGGCCAAGATACCGGAGGCCATCATGGAGGATGGAAGACGGCATACAAAGTTTTACAATGCGGATTTTATTGGCCCTCACTCTACAGAGATGCACATTGTTTTGCACAGTTATGTGTTTCATGCCAGAAGTGGGGAAATGTATCCATGAGGTATGAAATGCCCCTCCAACCGATCTTGGAGTGTGAAATATTTGATGTATGGGGCATCGACTTCATGGGTCCATTAATAAATTCATTTTAGTGATGGTTGACTATGTTTCTAAATGGGTTGAAGCACAAGCCTATCCCACTAATGATTCTAAGGTGGTGCTAAAATTCTTAAATAAAAATATTTTTACTCGATTTGGCACTCCCCGAGCTATCATTAGTGACCGTGGCTCACACTTTTGTAATCGACCATTCACTAAGCTTTTTGAGAGTTATGGTGTGAGACACAAAGTCGGCACACCGTATCACCCACAAACAAGTGGGCAGGTTGAAGTGTCAAACCGTGAGGTAAAACGGATTATTGAAAAGACGGTGGACACTAACCGTAAGAATTGGTCGGTGAAGCTTGACGATGCACTTTGGGCCTACCGCACCGCTTTTAAAACACCAATAGGATGTTCACCATACAGATTAGTTTTTGGCAAGTCTTGTCATTTGCCCGTTGAATTGAGCACCGAGCCATCGGGCTATAAAGTTTCTTAACTTTGACCCCACCATTGGTGATCATAGGTTGCTCCAACTCACCGAGCTTGACGAGTTTCGCCTCGATGCATATGAGAACGCCTAAATTTACAAGGAACGAACCAAGTCATTCCATGACCGGAAGATCTTTGATTGAGAGTTCCATGTGAATGATAAAGTGCTCTTGTATAACTCACGATTGAGATTGTTTTCAGGAAAGCTTAGACCGAGGTGGATGTGTCCATTCCTTGTTACGAAGGTGTATAACCGTGCAGCTTGAACTTACAGATGGAAAACGACTTTCATTGCAAACAGTCATCGAATCAAGCATTTTGTTTAAGGAGAGGGCACACCGCCAGAGGAGGTGTTGTTCCTCGAAGACACCCCACTGGATTGAAGAATTGCATAGTCTAGCTATAGACTATAAATTTAGCACACCACGGGTACTATCTTCCAATTTACCTTTTAAGCATTATCTTTAGGTTGGCTTATGTGCTTATTTGCTACATGCTTAAATGAGTAATTATGGTAGTGTCCCAATTTGATAATCAGATAATTCCATTTTCTCTACGCTTAATCTCGCCGAGCAAACGACGAAAACAAAAGCGCCACCGGAGGCAAACCGCTAATTGATAATTTGCAGTCATTGTGTTGATAGTTTGGTAAGTTGGCTGAACATTAGTAAATTTGGAGTTGAATGTTTTGGTAGGTGTTTCATGACTCACGCCAAGACACCTTGACTCACGCCAATAATCACTATTCACATACAGAGAGTTTAGTCGTTTTTGTTGACTTGAGTCATTTACCTCTGACTTGAGTCATTTTGTTCTCGACGTGAGCCATGAGACCTATTTGGCCCAGATTTTGCCATAATTTGTTTATGGTCATCTCATTCGTGTTGCTCATGCTGATTCCCCGTTGTTTCCCTAACCGTATTGGCATTACTCACTTTGCATTGAGGCACTGCAAGCTCGTAAGTGGGGAGTGGGAGTACAGTTAGTCTAACAATGGGTAATGCCCCGAATTGCTTGAGAAAAAGCTTAGCTTTGATCATCTCCGAGAAATTTGGAGTTGTATAAATTATCTTTTGGTATGAATTACGATCCGGTAATTGATGGAACGAGTATTTCAATAAAAACGAGTAACTTTGACGAAACACAGGTACATGTTATTCACTAATCTTTGTTGGTAGTGTGATCCATGGTGCACGTATATTCCGATTTCTGTGTTAACAAACAACCCTTCATGAAATTGTGCATGCATACTCTAGCTGCAACGTGAATTTAGGAATGTCATTCATTTGAGACGAATAACAGGTATTTGGAATCGGAATAAGGATGACAGTTTTTGGCATTACTTTGACTCAACCATAGCCAAATGGCCGCCCCGAACGTGATTTTTCTCTTGTTGTCCCCATCTTAGCTTTGTAGAGTGGTGAGACCCCACTCGAACTAGCCGTTCGTACTTAGCCACATTATAATCCGACCCTTAGCCGAAAATTTGGTCTACATTCCTTTGGCCTCCTGCAAGCATAGCAAGAGTTTAGTAATTATGAGAGCGGTGGTTAGGACTAAGAGTTGGATGAAAGTGCTAGTAGGTTGAAATGACATCTTGTGAAGTTGGTTCGGAAACCATTGGTGTGGTGTCATTCAAAAAAATAATAATTAATTTTTTTTTTCAAGAGTTGAATAAAAGCTTCTGACAAATCAAAACTCAATTTAAGAGAAGCTTACAAATTGTAAATACATCTTTGAATAATGAGTTATTGAAGGCGATTTTGAAGCAAATTGTAAGATCAGGGTGATGTAAGGATAGGAAGTGATTAAGTTGGAAGAACGGTGTCATGAAGAAGAAGGTGCGGATTCTTGCTATCTTGCCTTATTCTTTTGATTATATTTTTATTCCCTTTCGGTTAGCCACTACTCTAGCCTGAACGTTACAAGCCGATTTGTCAACTACCTGACCTTATTCCTTGATTCCGAGTACCTCATTAGTGGAGATTGATCTCATTCCTAAGCTTAGGGTTGCATGTTTTGAGTAAGGTTTGCATGATGTCATGATCGTTAGTTGATAACAAGCTTGACGAATATTCACTCACACACTCCACTACTTCCTTAGATCGTGGATAACATGTCCTTGTGATTTTGATAGGTTGCATCGCCTAATTGGATCCTCAATTCTTGATGTTGCATGATCGTATTTTTGTGACTCCAGATAACCTTATCGCTCTAGTTGCTCAAGGACGAGCAAACGCTAAGTGGGGAGTGGTTGATGTAAGTCAACCTGATGATATAATTCCAGATGATTTACCCCATTTTCTAATGCAATTAGCGCTATTTTGACTTCAACTTGAGCAATTTGTATGATGATTGGAACCATATTTTGTGTATATAGAAATCACAAAAAAATCATGTTTCTAGCTATATTATATTAGTATTAGCCGATTTTGTTATCAGATTTACACGTGGTATCTCTCTGTCTATTTTTGCAAAGATGTATATCACGCGTGAGGAGTGTGGATTCTCACCTCGTGGTGGCTTTTGTTTCTTTGGTGATGATTTTTGTTCTGTATGCGAGGATTTCAGCCCACGAGGATTATTGATACACATTGAGGGTTCAATCCAAGCCACGTGGAAGAATAAATTGTGTTTATGTGATTTATGTTACACATGACCCGAGCCATGTCACATTGACCTGAGTCAAGGGGTAGTTGGGCATTTAATACAGATGTCATTCAGCCAGCTACCACATATTGGTCTTGACCCACGCCAAGAATCTTTGACTCACGCTAAAGAATCTTTGACTCACGCCAGAAGTGCATTTTGGGCTTGACCTACGCCAAGAGTGGATTGACCTGAGTCAACAATGCAGTGTTAGCAAAGAATTAATCCCTTATATTCTTCCAAACACATTTTTATCAAATATACACTTCATCTTCTTCAGCTTTTCTATCTTGAAGCCAAAAACCCACCCCAAGGCTCTTATAGCCTAATTTTAGTAGAAATTGACTCTTGATTTTGATTGTAAGAGCTAAGGATTCTAGTTTAACTCTTCTAGTTGATTGGATTCAACACACTAGTGTTAGTTCATTGAAGCTTTTGGGAGTTGGATGAAGAGCACCAACTGGAATTTGTACTCTTGGATTGGTAATTCTTAATCTTTATTTTCACTCAATTGTTCTCATGGTTATGTATATTAATCTTGAGATGTTGATATTTGTAGGCATGAGTGGCTAGACCTATCTAGCCAAGATTATGTTGTAGTATTAGTTTATCCTCTTGTGATTGATCAGAATGATTGGTTGTGTTGTTAGTTTTGATTGTTGTGAGCTTTGCCTACTTGTATTGTATTGATTGCTTGCACTAGAGTAATTGCCTTGTGTTAGCATTTACACGCTTAACGGACACCGAACGGAGATGTTAGACGCGGGAAGAGGGGTAGAGAACCGAAAGGTAAAATCGACTCTTCGAGGCATTCGATTTCTTATCCGGGATGTTTGGCTTTACCATTGCATTCACGCATGAGCATACCGAATCATTAGGTTTAGATCGCTTGCACCAAGCGAGGAGGTAGAGAGCAATTCCATTCACTGCATGATGAGGGGATTTGCTTGCTTAGAATGCGCTGCTTCACAATCTCGAACACGGGCGGTAGAAGGTAGAAGTCATTCCCATGACATTACGAGAGGATAGCTAGGCTACACATTATCTTGGTTAGTTTCTTTTATCGCTTTATCATTTTTGTTATTTCAAGTATTTTATTTATGCAATTGATTAATCTTTCACCAAATTATGACCTAGATTGAATTAATATGAACTTTTTAGTGTATAACCTCACAAGATAATTCCCCGTGGATTCTACCTTGATTCACCATATGTTAAGGGTGAATTTATACGATTTATAACGCTATATTCTATGATATTTTTCCCCGTATTTGTACTAAATTGCATAAGAAACGAGGGTTTAATGGATATATTGAGCAAATGATATTTTAGAAGAGTTAATCGCAAAATAGGTTGATTTATGTGTTTTAATTATGATTTTATGATTATTGGAGCATTATTACATTTTGCGATGTTTTTATGTGTTATAGATACATGTTTGAGGCTCAAAAGATGATCAAAGGTTGATTAAGTTCGAGCTAATTGATGATAAAAGAGATAATGAAGAAGTGGGAGAGAGATAGAAGAGATAAAGATAAATAAATCAAAATCGATCATATCAAATCAAGGCCTGCAATCTCCGCCCAAAGGACGGGCGCCTGGTGTAATTGAACGAAAGGCCCGTGATGTCATCTTTGATTCGTGAAGTTTGGACGCTGGAGTGGACGCTGATGGACGAAAGCCCTGGTCATGACTCGCCCGATTCAAGTTTTATTGAAGAGTGGACGGGCGCTCAAGGTTTCAGACGGGCGTCCGTGGCCGACTTAGCGTAACCGACTTTAAAATCTATATATAGTCGGCAATGCTTTCCCACAAAAGAGGATCATACACACATTATTCAAAACCCTAAACCTAGGGGCGGCTTTAGGCTGCGTTTTCATCTTTTATTCCTATTTTTATGCTCTTAAATTAGATTAAACACTAGTTACTTTTATGCACTTTTTCTCGCAAATTTGAGTTGCCGAGGATGTTCAGAGGCTAAAAGCTTCATCAAACGAGTATTGTGAAGCCGCCCAACAATTGTTGATTTCGCTTTCTTCGATTATACCGTGAGTTTTAATAAAGGTTGTTTCTTATTCATGCTTATTCATGTTTAATTTGCTTTCATATCGGAAGATATGCATGTGTTGATTGTTTATTGTTGATGGAAGTCTTAATAAACCCTAGATCACCATGAATAAGAATAGTAACTCGAATCTATCACAACGGAAGTTAATAGGTCTCGATTATTAGATTATAAACACAAAGTTTGCACCTTTGGTTATTAAACGCGTTAATCTTACATCGAAGATAATAGATTGATAGATGAACTTTCTAAGGAATTAGTGGTTCATGTTTAGTGAGGTGAATCACAACTCTGAATAAAAACCGCAATATAATCGAGATAGGGAATCAATGCTTGTTGATAGGTGGATCAATCCTCGCTTGCTCGTTATAAATTTGATTTAAATCCTTAAAAGCTTGAATTTGTCTAGTTAGTTACTTTTATTCCGCATCTTAGATTAGTTAGTTTAAATTGGTTCGCAGCCCGTATCTTTCCGGCTTTAGATCATCTCTTCATTCCGCTTTTACGCTTTAGTTAAGTTTAATTTACAAGATTCGCTTAGTTTTATCCGCTATTTAGCTTAGTAATCGTGACATAGGTTAGTTAGATAAAACTAGAAATCACAATCGCTTAGTTCCCCGTAAGATCGACCCGCATTAGCCTCCATACTACGATCCTTATACTTGAGGTTAACCGGATTATTACTTGTTTATTTTGTGTTGATAAAATCCGTGACAAGTTTTTGGCGCCACTGCCGGGAACCGGACGGTTGTCTAGTTTTTATTTTCGCTTTCCTCGCTTTTTCGCTTGTTTTTGTTTCGCTTTCCTGCTTTAACCGCTCTAAATTCTCGCTTTTAGTTGATAATTGTTTTAAGTAGTTGTTAAGTAGATAATTAGGTTTAAAACTTTCCCTTAGTATTTTTCTTGAAGTTAGATCTTCTCGCTTTTTCTCGCTTTTTTTTCTCGACGCCCTTTCTTCCCTTCTTGCTTTATCTCGCAAATTCCTGCTTCGTTTCTAAGTTTTCCGTGATCAAACGGGCGCCTGGATATTGGACGCCCGTCCGCCGGGAAATTATCAATTTCGCTCGCTTTATTCATTTAGACGAGCGCCCATAAGTTTTGGACGCCTGCTCAGATATACACTGTCATCATTTGTTAGCGCATATTACTAAACGCCCGTCCGACTCAATTTCATCCGACGCCCGCCCAATCTTTTTTGACGCCCGTCCGGTATTGTTTTCTTTAACACTTTTGTTTCCTTTTCTTTCCTTCCTCTCTTTTTAGGCTTTTAATTTTTAGTTTAGGCTTTGATCTCTTTCTTAGTTTTAGGTTTTGTTCCACTTGTCTTTGGTCCAGCTTTATGCAAACTCGAGTCAAAAGGGACCGTTAATATACACCCCTCGACTTTCGAGCGAACCATAGTCCGCCAAACAGCGGAATTTCCATTCCGCGTTCCGCGCATGCAGCCGAGCGAGATCTTGAAGAACAACTAGCAAGAGAAATCACCGATTTTGTGATAATGGCCGCCGATAATAGACGTACATTGGCAGACTACGCCATGCCAGCGGTCAAGGTCAACCCGCTATTGTTATTCCAAATGATTATCGCACAAACTTTTGAGCCGGGCCAGGACTTATCCGTATGATGCAAAGACGATCAATTTTTCACGGCTACCAATCGAGAAATCCGCATACCCACTTACACACATTCTTAGAGATATGCGGTACTACACGATCCAAGGAGTAAGTGAGGATGCTATTAAACTTAAACTTTTTCCTTTTCTCTCTCGAAGGAGAGGCTAAAGAGTGGTACACCTCTCCCTTCCTCGAATCTATCACCACCTGGCGTAACTCGGCAAGGAGTTCTTGAGTCAATATTTTCCACCTTCAAAACTCGCCAAAGGCTTAAATGACATTTTCACATTCTATCGTAAAGAGAATGAATCTTTCTTCGAGTGTTGGAAGAGATTCAAGTCTCTTCTTAGAAAATGCCCCACCATGGCTTGCCACCGAAAGGCAAGTCAATACATTCTTCAAAGGATTGACCGAGCTTACAAAAGGCATGGTCAATAGTTCTTCTGGAGGGGCATTTCTGAAGAAAACGCCTCACGAGGGATGGGCATTGTTTGAGGACATTGCCAAATATAACTATGCCCCTCTTATCAAGCAATTCAAGCACCTCCTCCTCCAAAGGTTGAGGAAGTCAATTTACAAAGTTTGATTGCCATGCCGCAGTGCAGCATGGTCCCCTCAAGTTTCCAATCCTATAAATCAAACTTCCTCTTTTCCACGTAACCCTCGTGTTCAGACATGCAAAAATTGTCACGACCGCCATATGAATGGCCAATGTCAATTTAATCCCCGCACCTTATCAAGTAAATGCCGCTCATGACTATGGATAAGATAATCAAGTCACATGTCAAAATTGTGACGAGGTGGGGCACACTTCTAAATTCTCGCCTATGAACGGACAGAATGCGGAAGTGAATGCATTCTATGGCCGTAACAATCAAAGGTTCAATCGGCCTCAGGCCAGGGCAATTTTCAAAACCAAGGGTTTAATCCATCTTCAAATTTCAATCCCAACTTGAACTTTAATTCGAATCGAATTTCAACAAACCCTGGTTTAATCGAATCAAAACTCGAATTTTTCCAATCCTACGCAAAATTCAATCGAATTGGCCTTCCAATTCAAATTCTCAATTTCAAGTCGGCCCACCAAATTTATGCTCCAAATCACCAAAACTTCAAGGCCCCTCCCAACCTACAAATCTTGAGGCTAAGTTGGAAGAGCAAAGTAGATCGATGAAGAATCTTGAGAGACAAATTGGGCAACCGGGCCGAGCAGCTTGGCTTCTAGACCCTCAGGGCACCGCCTGGCCACACCGAGAAGAATCCAAAGGGTGGTCAAGTTGCTCAGCCGATGTGAACAAAGGCCCATGTACCGACCTCGTGCCATCAATTCAATACGGTAAGGAGGAGGCCGCTGGTAATGAATCTTAGAGCGGTACTCAAGTTAGTGGTCCTTCCCATCCGGGAAACCACTAGCCCCTCCTCGCCATTGATAAGGCAGAGGGGAAGCCGAGCACCTACACTTCTCAACCGCAAGAGAAAACTCAGGTGGCGATCCCCGAGAGGTGAAGAATTTGGTGAGCCTCAAGTGGCTGATCCTTTGAGGACCGGAAAAGCAAGCGAAAGTCGAGGCCGATCCCCGACTCACCGAGAAATCTGAAAAACTGCTCGCTGGAAGGATCCGAAGACAGAGTCACCGCAGCATCCTCGAAAAGGTTTTCTCCGAGGATGACCTTAAGAAACTTCCATTTCCACCGAGAAAGAGCAACATTCCTTTGATTGAGGATAAGAAGTACTGTAAAAGGTGCTAAACCTTTGAAAAATACTCAGTGAATCTTCCATTGTCGGATGTCTTAGTCGAGATGCCTAAGTATACAAAATTTATCAAGGATGTTGTGTCTTCGAAAAGAAATTAGCAGTATGGAAAGGCATATTGGTGAGGATTGTTCCATGATTAATTATGAAAACTTACCAATTAAAAGAGGTGACCCCTGCAAATTTGTACTTACAGCTTTAATGGGAGGTCTAGTCTTCCCAAATTCTTTGTGTGATCTAGGTGCCTCTATAAGCCTTATGCCAATGTCTCAGATGCAAACAAATTTCTGGTTTACAAAGTCTTCTAGAACCCACTACTATGAGTTTACACCATGCGGATAGATCCTCTAAGAAAGCTTCAGAATCCTAAAAGACGCTTTTGGTTCAGATTGATCGATTTACCTTTCCAGCTTGATTGGTATGTTTTAGATATAGAGAAAGACTAAAACGCTCCTTTGATTCTAGGAAGACCTTTCTTATCTACAATAGAGCTCTCATCGACCGCGATGGTGGGCAAGTGACTATCCGAGTTGGTGACCAAGAGGTGAGTTACAATGTCTTAAAGTCCATTCAAGTACCTCTCCGCCCTCCAACCGGTTTTTCCATTGATTATATGACGGATGATTTCACCGACTATATGGATAAGCAAGTCATGGTCAGGTTGAAGGCAGAATATGAGCGATTAGTTGATAATCTAAATACTCATGGTAGGGTGAATCGATCAACTAGCAACTGATTTTGAGGAAGAGTCGCTGGAAGGAGAAGCTTTGGCGCGGGACCACAGAGTAAACTCAATGATATTGAATTGAAAAGTGGAGATCTCAAGTCTAGTTTAGAAGACCCCTCATGGATTTGGTGTTAAAGCCGCTACCTAAACATCTTAAGTATGTGTTCTTAAGAGAGGGCTTACAAGCTTCCTTTAATCATATCTCGCCAAGCTTTCCGCATGCAGGAAATGAAACCGATCAACGCCTTGAAGAAGAATGAAAAAGCTTTTGGTTGGCAAGTAGAGATATCAGTGAATATCTCCCCGACATCCGCATGCACAAGATCAAGACGAATGAGGGCGCCAAGTGTGTCGATGTTCCCAAGCCAAGGCTAAACCCTCATATGCAAGAAGTCGTTAAAAAGAAATCATTAAACTTCCGGACATGGGAATCATTTATGCCATCGCGATAGTGAATGGGTTTCCCGACTCAAGTAGTTCCCAAAAAGGTGGAATTACAATTGAGAAGAATGAGAAGGGAGAGGAAATTGCATTGAGGCTTGTTATCGGTTACAGAGTCTCCAGACGATTATCGAAAGCTCAATGAGGTAACCATGAAAGATCACTTTCCCTTCCATTCATTGACCGATGCTCGAGCGGCCTGGCGGGCACGATTCTATCAATGCTTCCTAGATGGATATTCGTGATATTTCCAGATACCCATTGATCCAAATTGACCAAGAAAAGACCACCTTCACCGCTTTTATGGTACATTCGCCACGCAGACGAATGCCGCTCGTCTCTCGCAAATGCCCCACCTACATTCCAGAGATGTATGCTAGCCATCTTTGACGGGCTTGTAGAAAAGTGTATGGAGATTTTTATGGACGATTTTTCGGTTTTTGGTCATTTTTGATGATTGCCTTGACAATCTTGATCAGTGTTATCCAGATGTGTGAAAAGAACCTAGTACTTAATTGGGAAAAATGCCATTTCATGGTAGATGAAGGAATAGTTCTTGGCCACAAGATCTCCGCCAAAGGTATAAAGTAGATAGGCCAAGGTAGAAGCTATTGAGAAGATGAGTTACCCTAAGAATGTTCGGGAAGTCCGAGGTTTTCTCGGACATGTCGGCTTCTTATAGAGGTTCATTCAAGATTTCTCCAAGATAGCCAAGCCCCTCGCCTACTTTACTAAAGGAAGACGCTGAGTTTAATTTTGATGAGAGCCGCAAGCAAGCGCTTGAGGAGCTTAAGGATCGCTTAATATCTCGCCCGATTCTTATATCGCCGACCGAACCTACCATTTGAGCTTATGTGCGACGATCAAACTATGTCGCTGGTGCCGCTTCTAGGGCAAAAGATCAAGCGGAAAGTTCCACTATCTATTACGCAAGTCACACATTGAACTCCTCTCAAGTTAACTATACTACTACCAAAAGGGAACTACCGGCCGTAGTCTTTGCTATGGACAAGTTTCAGAGTTACTTGTTAGGAGCTCAAGTGATCGTGGTGGATCGATCACGCCGCTTATGCTACTCGATGACTAAGAAAGAGGCTAAACCGCGCTTACTACGCTGGATATTGACCCTACAAGAGTTTGACGCTCAAATTAAGGACAAAAAGGGCGTGAGAGAATGTAGTAGCGGATCACGTGTCTCAGGATGTTAAATGAGGAAAAGAATGAACCGTGATGATATAGATCTTTACTTTCCTCTAGAAAACATCATGTTGATCGATGGCCGCCCCCTCGATGTTCCATGGTATTCTTCCATTGTAAACTACCTTCATGGCCGTTATCTCGATCCGTAAATGTCTTATCGTGAGAAGAAAAAGTTCTTCTCGGATTTAAAATATTTCGCTTTGGGATGAACCTTATCTTTTCAAGATCTCAGAAAGATGGTTTGCTTAGAGATGTATTCCGTAATCTGAGCAACGTGACATCATTGAGCAAAGGCCACAAAGGGGACCCACAGGAGGTCACTTTGGTCCTGGAAAACCGCTGCTAAGATCTTTCAATCCGGTTTCTATTGGCCTACGATCTTTAAAGATACGGAAGCTTTCAGAAAGCTTGTGATAGGTGCCAAAGAACCGGTACTGACAAGGCGCTTTGACATGCCTTTAAAACCCATCCTCGAATGCGAAGTCTTTGATGTATGGGGTATCGATTTTATGGGACCATTCCCATCATCTTGCGGTAATAAATACATCTTAGTCTCATGTGATTACGTGTCTAAATGGGTGGAGGCCCAAGCCACTCTCACAATGATCATAAGACGGTGATGAAATTTCTAAAGAAGAATATTTTCGTGAGGTTTGATGTCCACGCGCCTTGATCAATGATGAAGGGACGATTTCCGCAACCGAATTTCAGTGAGAAAGTACTTGAGAAGTATGGTGTCCGCATAAAATTGGCACACCGTACTCATCCTATGACTAGTGGTCAAAGCTGAAAGGAGCATTAAAGAAGATCCTCGAGAAGACCGCGTTAATCACCATAGGAAAGACTCGAGTCTAAAGTTGATGATGTACCGTGGGCATATCGAATCGCCTATAAGACCCTCACGGGTACATCACCATATCAAATGGTCTACGGAAACCATGTCATCTCGCCTCGCCGAGTTAGAGCATGTGAGCTTATTGGGCTACAAAGTTTCAACTTTGATTCCCAATCTTGTGGAAAACATCGACTACAAAGCAGCTATATGAGCCGATTTATCTGCACTCCAGTGCCTATGAAAGTGCCAGGATTAGTAAAGATAAGATGAAGCTACTCCACGATGCTAAGATTAAGAAAAGAGAATTTCATGTCGGCGAACAAGTTCTTCTATATAATTCCAGGTTACATCCGCTTCGAAAGTTAAGGACACGCTGGTCCGCCCTTTCGAGATTCTCCAAATCATTCCGGAGGCGCTTCTAGAACTTCGTGGTTATAGTGGTGAACCGCTTTGAGTCAACGGTCGAGGTGCAAACACTATATTGGTGAACCCAAAGAGACATCTTTGATTGTTAAATTTCTCGATATTCTCGGATGTGGTGTTACTCAGGTCGAAGAATTTGACGAAGTTATCACCCGACTTGTTCTCCGAGGATGACGGTAGTGATCCGTCTGGAAGAAGTTCTAGCAGAAAGGCCGATATGGAAGAGTTTGAGAGGGAGCGACAACTTAAACGCCATCGAGGAGTCGGAGGAGAAAGAACACAACCACGGGAGACTTAAGAAGGTTTGGAGAGCTTTCAAAGATTTCACCCCATGTGTGAGATGTCGCTTCGCAGCCACACTACCGATCGAGCTTACACGAGGTAGTGGGTGCGAAAAGTCAAATGGCCTCGATCCAGCCGAGTTTTAAACGGTGTCGAGCTAACGACATTAACCAAAAGCGCCACTGTGGGGCAACCTAGATATCGTTCTTTTAGTTGTTTTGTTTTATGCTTTGATAGTATTAGTATTTAAGTTTAGTTTATTCAGCTTTAGCCTTATTAAGTTGTTGTTTTATCCACGCTTAGTTGTGCTTTCTAGATATGGATTTCGTGTTCACCAGAGGAGTTACCTTTCCTGAGGATTCCACTCATTATCGTAGATGACGGACCGGGAGGAACCATCGCTTTGCACGTAGATTTTGACATTAGTACCCGCCAAAGACGGTCACCTATGTTCTCATTGTTCCCGTTGTTCGGGAGGTGGAGACTTTACTACCGAGGAGTTACGGGCAGCTCTAGACGCCCTTACACCATCCTCAATGATCCGATGTCGACAGATTTAGCGCTAGTGTGCCGCAAGTCGAGCACTTTCGAGGTGTTGATGTACCGGTGAGGACTGGGGTTTACAAGATGAGTATGATTTCCTCCGGCGATTGACATGCTCCGCCGCCTCATTCGAGTGATCGATTGGTCGGACATTTATGATGACTAGCGTTTTAGGATATTTCGCCGAGCAAACGACGTGAAACAAAAGCGCCGAGAGGAGGCAACCCAACGCTTTCCATCTTGTTTTTATTTATTTTCTAGTAATTTTATGTACTTCGCTTGATTTTTATTTGTATTTTTGAAGTTTTATTTAAGTTTAATAAGAAGGGCAATTTTGAATTTGATGTGTATGGAAATTTTATGATTTTTGCACTTAAATCGCGTGGACGCCCGCCCGTAACTCGACGCCCGTCCGCTTTGACTAATTTCGTGACGAAGCGCCCACTAAGCCTCGACGCCCGCCTGCTTTATTCCTCCAACTCAGATGTGATTCAAAATCTCTTGACGAAGTTTAATAAACGACGCCCGTCCGCTTCATCTCGATTTTCCAAAGGACGCCCGTCTCACCGAAGTTGGACGAGCGGCCCAACCTCTCGCCTATATATACCTTCATCGAGTGAACCTCACTTTTCGTAATTTCAAAATCAAAACGGTTTCTCTCCTCCTTTTGCCCTAAAATCGCCGATTCTAAACCGATTTGAGCGATTCAAAGTGCTACAGCCGCCTTTGATACCCTCTCTTTGATTTTCATAACCAAATCCCCACCACACGATATTTTTTTGAGAATCAGGGCCCACTTCAAATCCGACTTTTTGAGAGAAAACTCCGATTTTGGGAGCCAATTTTGTGTTGTTTGGACTCGCTTTCACCTCAATCAACATCTACTCACCCTACTCGGTAAGTTAGTAACAACTTTTCTAGATTTCATTCACGCTTTTGTGAGTTCGATCTTTGGGTCGGCTCGCTTTTCTTGAATGTCACCTTAATTTGTTTTTTTTTTTTTTTTCGGTTTTGGTGTTTCTTTCGCTTCTGCTTTTGGTGATGTGGTGTTGTGATGGGTGGTGACTGGATGATTATGATTGTGGTTTGTGGTTTGGTTGATTTGAAATCCCGCTTTGGATGTTAAACGGGTATCTTTTGTGCACATTTGGATTGTTTGGTTTAGACTAGGCGTGGAAATGGTTCATATAGAAGGCAATGTGAAGAGGCATGGTAAGGAAGTGGCCCGGGAGGCGGGAAAAAGCGTGAAAGAAATTGACCCTACCTTAGTTGATCCTAACCGGGTGTGAGTATTCGTGAGCAACCCCTCAGAGCCACCCAAACTAGGGCAACCTTAAGAGATGAGCCAACCTCGGAGTCTCGAGACCGATGATGATGTGCCTTTAGCACGGATGCCTAGAGTTCGTAAAGGTGGAGGTCTGTCTAGGGTCGAGGAAACTGCCGATGCTACCCGGGAAGAGGAACCGGTTGTACCTAGGTAGCCCCTCCTAGAAAGAAGTCTAAAACCGCTGCCTCGATGCCATTGCCTCGCCGATTCGTGGAACCCTGTGAGCCCATGAAGTTTATACTAAACATTACTTTTCGAGAAACATGTTGGTTGAGAGGGCTATTTTGGAGGCGAAGGTCGATCCGGGTTCGTTAAGTTGCTTAAGGATAGAAATGGGAGGCCTTGATGACAATCCCGACTACCCCGTGAATAGCTCCTAGTTCGGGAATTTTATGCAAACTGCTCGAAACCGACTTGGGGACAAAGGTAGTCGTGGTTCGAGGGGTGGAAGTTCCTTTACACCGGAGGTAATTAATCGGAAATACAACTTAGCGGCTTTGAGGTCGGGATTATAAGGAGGAGATTGTGCATAGACAGAGTTTGGGACAGATCCTTTGGAGGAGTTGAGATTGAGAGTTTGCCCGGACGTGGCCTCGGACGTTGAGACCGGAGGAGACCGGAAAGAGTTGGTCACCACGACCGGAAAGAGTTGACACATTTTCATATTGGTGACTCCGGGAATGTTGTACGCGCTTGACATTTGGTTTGAATGTGGATGTGGGATGTGCATTGTATGACGAGATCTCGATCAATCGGGCGGTTTATACACGGAGCTTGATCGTTCCTCACTTGATCCACGCTTTGTGTCTCGATGCCGTGTGCCTGAGTTTGGGGCGGATCATAAACCGAAGAACCCTAGGCCTTTACAAAGGGAAAAGAGTAAGCCCTCGACATTCTCGAGCCGGAGGCACCTACGGAGCCTGGTTCATCGGCAACACCTCGTGCATCCTCCTTCCTCCTTTATCTCCGCCGCCGATGCGGTTAAGCATGGCAAATAGTTTCCGGAATGGCTCGGTGATATTCGGGATACATACGAACAACATTTTGACAACTCTTCAAAGCATCCGTGAAGGCCGCAACCGAGGGATGACAGATCTTCAATCCGAGCCCGCTGATTATCTCTTTGCCGATGAGATTGAGCAGGTCATTGCGGATGTTCTACACGACTCAGAGTCATCTTCGATGAGAGCAGCCGACTTCGGCAATTTCAGGGCTACTGGAACCACCTTCCGACCTCCTCCTCGATCTCTCCACCGATGATTATGCGCGCCGAGCCAACCTTGATCTTGTTTTGTCTATTTTCACATTGGTTGTTTTGTATTGACATTTTTACTTGGTTCGTTGTATTTTTGATATTGCTACTATTTATTTTCGATGGATCTTGTAAGCCATAAAGGCGAGCGATTTTCATTTCCACTGTGTTTCAACTTTCTGGATGTATTGAGTGCTCTCACTTTGATTTATCTTTATTTTTGATATCTCTTTTCATGTTGGTATGACTCCCGCTTTCCCGAGATGGTTCCATGTTGTCTAAGATGTGCGTGTATCTACATTGTCTCCGTTACGCATTCTTGATATCATTATGAAGGCTCCGCCCCACCAACGATTCGAGTTTCGATTTGAATCAGCTAAGTCTTTTCCTTTTTCTTTCGTTTTGCACAACATGAGGACATGTTGGATTTTAAGTGTGGCGGAGGGGAATGTTTCGATATGTATCTACACATTTGTTTAATTCGTAATGCTCCTATGCAAATGAGCTAAAATTTTTGAAATTTTCCGACACTGTTGTTTTTGTTTTGTCCCGAGTAGGCGATTCGATTAAATGTATCATATATTTGGTAAGTTAGATGTTTCACCTCATAATCTGCTTTTCACGAGCCATAGTGAATGATGAGCTAATTTATAAAGTTATACCCTTTTTGGATTAGTGGTTTTGATTTTCTCGTAAGTCATGTGCTTAGTGCTACGATATATCGTGAGGTTTATGATAGTTTGTATTTAGTTCCAAGTATGTTATAATCGTGAATATCTAGACGCTTTGAATGTGATAAGTAACACGGGCTAATGTCAATTAAAAAGACAAGTTAAAAGTTGAATTAATATGAAATTATTTGTGTGTGTCGAAAAGCTAGTCGATGATTGGAGTGAGATAGGGTATACCACGATGTCCTATACCACTATGATGACTAAAAGCTCACGACAATCGTAAGAAGTCGCCTTATGATTGGAGTAAGGTAGGGTATTATCTCGAAATGTCCTATTCTCGCTATGACAGGCAAGAGCTCATTCGATGTGTGTTTTAAGTGAAAAGTTAAATCAACTGATAAAGTGTTATGAAATGTATATAAGACTAAGTTATCGCTCTACCTTATCCCCAGAGAAACCGATGTATATGTTGTAGGGATTATCCTCTCGAGTATTTCGTAAAGGCCCTAGATATATTCGATCATTCTTTTCGGGATATATCACGCTTTGTAGGGTGCATCTTATGAGTGTCCTTTATTACTAGTCTACAAGGGGGTATTAGCTAGTTTTGCTTTGAGTTTCTCGAGTTTGATATAGTGGAAGTTCATTATGGCTATGCACACGCACAAGCGTGAACTTCGATTTATTGATATGTGTTATGCATGTTTAGATGCCTGCTTTTCTCTCGAGCCTAACTTTTGTTTTGTTTTGCTCGGGACGAGCAAAAGCTTAAGTGTGGGAGTTGTTAAGGGGTGAATTTATACGATTTATAACGCTATATTCTATGATATTTTTCCCGTAATTGTACTAAATTGCATAAGAAACGAGGGTTTAATGGATATATTGAGCAAATGAGATTTTAAATGAGTTAATCGCAAACTTGGTTAATTTTGGCGTTTTAATTGTGATTTTATGATTATTTGAGCATTATTACATTTTGCGATGTTTTTATGTGTTATAGATACATGTTTGAGGCTCAAAAGATGATCAAAGGTTGATTAAGTTCGAGCTAATTGATGATAAAAGAGATAATGAAGAAGTGGGATAGAGATAGAAGAGATAAAGATCAATAAATCAAAATCGATCATATCAAATCGGCGCCTGCATCTCCGCCCAGTGGGACGGGCGCCTGGTGTAATTGAACGAAAGCCCGTGATGTCATCTTTGATTCGTGAAGTTTGACGCTGGAGTGGACGCCGCCTGGACGAAAGCGCCTGGTCGCGACTCGCCCGATTTGAAGTTCATATGAAGAGTGGACGGGCGCTCAAGGTTTTCGACGGGCGTCCGTGGCCGACTTAGCGTAACCGACTTTAAAATCTATATATAGTCGGGTCGTTTTCTCCACAAAAGAGGATCATACACACAATATTCAAAACCCTAAACCTAGGGCGGCTTTAGGCTGCGCTTTTCATCTTTTATTCCTATTTTTATGCTCTTAATTTAGATTAAACACTAGTTACTTTTATGCAATCAAGCTTCGCAAATTTGAGTTGCCGAGGATGTTCAGAGGCTAAAAGCTTCATCAAACGAGTATTGTGAAGCCGCCCAACAATTGTTGATTTCGTTTTCTTCGATTATACTGTGAGTTTTAATAAAGGTTGTTTCTTATTCATGCTTATTCATGTTTAATTTGCTTTTATATCGGAAGATATGCATGTGTTGATTGTTTATTGTTGATGGAAGTCTTAATAAACCCTAGATCACCATGAATAAGAATAGTAACTCGAATCTATCATAACGGAAGTTAATAGGTCTGATTACTAGGTTATAAACACAAAGTTTGCACCTTTGGTCATTAAACGCGTTAATCTTACATCGGAAGAGTAGATTGATAGATGAACTTTCTAAGGAATTAGGGTTCATGTTTAGTGAGGTGAATCACAACTCAATAAAACTCGCAATATAATCGAGATAGGGAATCAATGCTTGTTGGATAGGTGGATCAATCTCGCTTGCTCGTTATAAATTTGATTTAAATCCTTAAAAGCTTGAATTTGTCTAGTTAGTTTACTTTTATCCGCACCTTAGATTAGTTAGTTTAAATTGGTTCGCAGCCCGTATCTTTCCGGCTTTAGATCATCTCTTCCGCCCGCTTTTACGCTTTAGTTAAGTTTAATTTACGCTTTCGCTTAGTTTTATCCGTTATTTAGCTTAGTAATCGTGACATAGGTTAGTTAGATAAAACTAGAAATCACAATCGCTTAGTTCCCAGAAGATCGACCCGGCATTAGCCTCCATACTACGATCCTTATACTTGAGGTTAACCGGATTATTACTTGTTTATTCTGTGTTGATAAAATCCGTGACAATGTCACTAAGGGAAGAGGGCCAATCACCGCAAAGAAAGCGAGGAGGCGCAAGACTCTTTGCAAAGAAAAGATGGGAGGATGAAATCAATGCTCTCGTGCAACTCCGCACCCGCGAGTTCAACTTATCGATGATCTCCTTAGACAATACAAGAAAGAATACTATAATGTATGAGACCTTATCATGACATGGGATATCTTGAAGGTCTAAATTCTTTCTTAGCATTGAGATTTTGGGAAACAAGAGTCAAAGCCTTAAGGGCAACTTACGAGAGGAGGCAGAGGTGGAAGAGGTGGAAGAAGTGGCGCAGGTGATAGGACCTTACCTATCACAAAAGCAAAGGACTCACTTGATGAATTCAAGGAATCTGTATATGAAGTTTGGATTCAGAGTGAATGACATCAATCTTATCCTGCTCAAGCATGGAACTGGTGGAAGCAAGTCAATCCTACATTGATTTTACACTGATTGAAAAGGAATGGATGAGGGATATGATAGAACAAATCATAGCCTATCAAGAACAAGCTGAGAAGGCTAGACAAGAAGAGAGAAGAGACTATAGATCAACATACTTATCATTCTTTATCTTTGTTGTATCTAGTTTGTAATAGCCTTGAACAAATGATTTTAATGAAAGATGAATACTTGTTCTGTTTTGTGTGTTTTATCTTTTTGCTTTGTCGATTAGGTGAGGTAGTGGCATCATCACCAAAAAGGGGAAATTGTTGGACTTATTTCTTAGTTTTGATGATGAGTGCCATACTAGCTATTATAAGTGCAAAGGCAAAAGATGTCTAAATCAAATGTATAGGTTTATTAGAGTTTGATTCATAAATAGGTTTGATCAAACAAGCATCAGAAAGTGGTCAATGATTGATATCACAGATCGGTCTCAGGTCGAGTAGGGTAGATAGGTCGAGAGACTAGTCTTGAACCTCGCCAAGACCAAGACTAAAGGCCGAGGGTTCAAACTCGCCATGTATGGGCTAAGGGATCAAACTTAGTAATTTAAGTCAAGGATATGGAATCAGAATTTAGGCAAGTCTGTGATGACCTAGACTGATTACATATACCTTATATAGAAGGTCTAAGTTCCATAAGTTGGATGATGTTTGGAACTTAGTTATAATTAAAATGGTGTAATCTAACTTCACAATTAAAAGTTAGATAAAAAGAATCAGCTGCATTGTATTTTATACACAGAAATATCATGATCAGCAGACTGATTGAAACTTCAATGAGATCGATGAACTCTGCCGATATATACCTCGATTAATTCAAGATTATTTTGAAGATTACATGGATAAGGATTAAATTAACTACCTCGATTTGATCAAACAAATCGGTGGTTAGGATTAAAAGAACGTTGGATGATTCAGACTTTATCCAATGGACACAAGTCAAAGGTGGGATGATGCGCTTCGTCAAAAGGAATTTCGATAGATGTCGGTCCCCTATGAATAGTGACGTAATGCAAATCGGATGGGACAAAAACAAGGAACGGTTACATTTGAAATTCAAATACAAGTCACATGCATTCCCGCCTATAAATAGAAGACTTTCAACTCGTAAAAAGATGTTGAATTTTGGAAAACTTTAAGTGTTAATACTGAAATAAAAAACCACCTCAACTTCTTTGAGCATAAAGTTGTTGATCTAGTAAATTTCTTCAAGTGCATTCTCAGATTCAAGCCGCATCAAGACTACACACTGAGGATCGCAAGTCAGTGATTACATCATCCTAATCAAGCCGCGCCGTGATCAATCATTTACTTGATTCAATCTTTATTTTATAAAGAACCTCGCCAAGGCGATGAAGCATCTGTTGGGTGTGAAAGATCGTTGTTTGTGGTGGAGCCGGTGAAGAGGCAATCCTACCCTTCAAGGACCAAAGTGGGAAGACTCAAGAGCAAAGAATCCTACCTGCTCCTCCTTTCAGCTTGTGAAGCCATAGTTATTGGTGAAGGACAAACAACTTTGGAATCTTTATAATAAATACATCAAAGATCTTTAGTGAATTTCCTCCAACATCACAGGAGAAGAGTGGACTGGCGAGGATTACACCACCTGGAACCACTATAAAATCTCGACTACTTACTTTCAAAGATTTACTTTACGCACTTAGTTTATTTCATTCATCAACCTCATCAATCTAGCAAATCAAATCACACACTTGCACTCATGAGTATCTAATACTTAGTATCATATTTAACAACAAGTACTAAGGCTTAATTTTGATTTAATTCCACCGCATAAATTCAAAGAACTAAATCACAAGAGACTCACATTTTATCAAAGAAGGTTATCGAGGTCTCAAAGAGACTCTCAAGTATCGCTAGTCAGCTGGTTGCAGAAATTTGTTAACTCCAAAGTTTTAAGTGTTAAGTTTATTCACCCCCCCTCTAAACTTAACCAAAGCCTTTTCAAGGGACCAACACAATCAATTCCAACCTGTTGAGTATTACCATCATCTACAAGTCAGGCTTTATGCCGCTCAAAAGAACCGTCAGATTTTTCTTTGTGTGTAAAAATCCACATAAAACGAATAATATTAACATCAGGGGGTCGGGGTACCAAATCCCACGTCTTATTTTTAATAAGGGCATTAAAATCATCAGTCATAGCCATTTTCCAATTTGGGTCACGGAGGGCAGCTAACAGGGAACGGGGAATTGGGGATTTCGAAAGAGTATTATTGTGGGGCTGTTCAGAAGCATATTTCGGATTGGGCCAATAAATGCCATGTTGACTGCGGGTGACTGGTCTATTTAAATTGGACTGTGAGGGCTGGAAAATGGTTTGCTGAATGTTAATGGGCTGGGGGGATGATACATGGGACGGTGAAGGCGGCTGGACCGTGGGGTGGGCCGAAGAAGTGGGCTGTAGTAGATGATGGACAACAGCAGGGCTGATCCCATGATCAAGAAAATCATAAGAGCCTGGGGTCGGTTTGTGTAGAGAAGCGAATGGAAAGACCGATTCATCAAACTGGACATGCCGACACGTAATGATTTTTTGACTCGATAAATCAAGACACTTGTCACCGCGGTGATGCGATGGGTAACCCAAAAAAACGCAAGGGGTAGAACGGGGCTGAAGTTTATGAATCGTGGAAGACGGGAACAACGGATAACATAAACACCCAATGATGTGAAGATGGGAATAAGAGGGATCTTTTTGATATAGAATTTTTAGCGGAGACTCGTTGTTTAATAAAGGACTAGGAAGGATATTGTGGAGGTAGGTAGCCATTTGTAAAGCATGAGGCCAAAAAGAAGAAGGCATAGATGCCTGGAGTAGCAAAGTTCGCATGATATTATTAATGGACCGGATTTTCCGTTCGGCTTTACCATTTTGAGAGGACGTATGTGGACACGAAAATCGAAACGAAAATCCCTGAGAGGCACACAAATCCCAAAAACGATTATTATCAAATTCACCTCCATTATCACACTGTACGGCTTTAATATTTTTTTCAAACTGAGTACGTATGTGGTTGCTAAACATGGTAAAATGGGGTAAAACTTGAGATTTTTTGGCTATAGAGAATGTCCACAAAATTTTTGAAAAATCATCCAAAAACAAAACATAATACCGCTGGAAGAACTTAACACAGAGATGTGTTGGAAATATTATTTATGTTTTGATGATGATTCGTCACTTAAATTAGACAAATCACTTACAACCCATGATGATGAAGTCGTAATTCAATCATTATAGTGCATAATATAAGAAGAAGCAAGAAATGGTCTAGAGATAAATGTATAAGTTCTATCTAGAGTCCGAACTTTGTATAGGTTGTTTCGCAAAGCATAGTAATAGAATAGGAACTAGGCGAACAACCGAGTTATAGCAAGAAAATCGAATATGCATATGAAGAATCGAGGTTCAAACTCGCTTATGCTAGAATCAAGAAGATAAGTTCGCCGAGGACACAGACTCGCTTGGCTTATCTAGAAGATCAAGAACTGAGGACACAGACTCGATTCATGTAAAATCAAGAGCTGAGGTGGCAAACTCAGTTGGAAGCTAAATAAGTCGTGACTAAAAGTCAGAATTCAGGCAAGTCTGTGGTGACCTGAAACTGAGCTATAGATCATGTAAAACTGAATAATCTTAAGGACAAAGATTATCAGTTGACTGGATAAGAAGAAATTGATTGGTGTACTCTGACTTAGTCAATTGAAGTGAGATATTAAGTATACAAGGTACTCAGTTTTGAAGAAGAGTAGAAAACTGAGTTAAGGCCTTGTTAAATTCAAACTGACTATACAACAAAAGATCATACATGTGAACGTTGGCTAAACGACAAGTGTAACGGCTACAAGAGCTAGTGACCGTTACATCATCCCTATAAATACACAAGAGAATCACTCAAAGAAGAGAGAGAGGAGGATCAGAAAAAGAGCTTTACAAGCATATACTCAAAGATCCAAATCCAGATCCACAAAATCAGATCAGATATATCTAGAAAAGGGGAAGCCAACGGAATTGCCTTGAAGACTTCAAAGAAAGATCCAGTAACCCATTAAGAGGGAAAGAAGGCATCTTGGAGCCACAAAGTCAGATCCAGAAGAATCAGACAGCTCACTGAATTAATCCTTTATTAATTCTAAATCTAACCTTTGTGAAAAAGGGTTGGCTGTGCATAGCTTGAAGAGAGCAATTCTACCTTTCTTCATACAGTTGCAACTTGGTTGCCACAGCTGTTGGTGCAGTCTGAGGACTGTGTGTTGCTATTAGTGGTGAGCTGGTGAAGAAGCAATTCCACCTCCGAGAGATCAGTGTGCAGGATGAAGGGAGCAATCTCACCTTTCTTCATTTTGTGTAGACAGTGAAACTAGGGTGTCGTGAAGGACTGTCATAGTGCTAGGATTTTGTAACGGTTATCTCATTATTCTAGTGATACATCCTACACCACAGGAGAAGGGGAGACATACGGGATTACACCACCCGGAACTTCCATAAACAAATCTTGTGTTGATTTACTTTATGCATTTGTGTTTGTTTTATTTATTGCATTATCACTCAGCAAACACCAGACACAGAGTCAGCACATAACTGATACATAAAAGATCTAGATTTCTATTCACACATCTATTGCACTAAAGGCTAGTTTTATCCGCTGCCAGTTGACAAGACTAAATATAAGTCAGCATTAACTTATATTCAGTTGAGCTAACTGAACTCCGCACAAGTTAAGGGGCGTGAACAAAAGCTCAACGAAAGATCAGTTTGAGTTTTCGAGAAACTCAGCCTCTGAGGCTTTTCCAGCTCAGGATTAGTTTTTGGTGACAAGTTTATTCACCCCCCCTCTAAACTTGTGTTAGCCTTTCCAAGGGACCAACAATTGGTATCGGAGCAGTTCTTTCATCTGGAAGAGATCCAAGATACCATTTTAAACCAGTTGTTGAAGACCCTCTCACCAGATCGATTCACCTAGTTTCAATGTCTACATCTAGAGCTAGAAGTTGGCTTATTCACCCCCTGACTAATTGCTTTCAAAATATATCTGATTTTCAGGATCAAATGATCGAAAGGTTCAGTGCGACATACAAACTTCAATGTTAACGAATCCAGAGGAGTTCCATCACTAAGAGACCTCTCAAAAGAAGAAGGAAAGGAGTTGTTGCAAGTGGTTGTTGATATAGTAGATTCATCACAACAACAAAAGAGTGTACATTCGAATCCTAAAACTGCATCGAATCATCAAGGAAAGGTACATTCTTCAAATCAGTTATCATTTGCTGAACTCAGTCTGAGAAACTTTGATCTTGTCAAGTTAACTGAGAAACTTACATTGGAACTAAAATTAAAAGACAGAGAACTTGACAAAGCAAAAGATTGGAATGAGTTTCTTGAAACTGGGTGTCAAATCTAGTGATAGATTAATGTCTAGTAAATTTGACAAAAGCAATGATAATCCCCACCCCTACCCAGTCTTGAGACTTCAAAAGTATAAACTTCGAAAATCAAGATATCGGAAGATCTAGTGGATTACACAAAGAAACTAAAAATGTTAAATCTAAAAGAATCCTTGTGAAATCAACTAAGATTGAGCGTAATGGTTTATCCAGAAAGAGTTGAGAAGGTTTAATTCTCTCAACAAAGAAACCAAAGTAATATTTCAAGAATTAACTCAACCGGACCCAAAAAGGCATGGGTACCAAGAAAATTTAAACTGCTTTTGCGAGAAAAGTCGATTCACATTGCAAAATCCTCGGAAAACCGACTTATATACAAAAGCGAGAAGGCAAAGGCGATGAAGGACAAATTGGTCAAAAGAAGTAAAAACTTTCCAGCTACCATCTGACGTTTGGACTGACATGGAAAATCACTTGAAGCCACGTGTCAATCTGGGAGAAAAAGTAGATGTACATCCCTACATAATCCCATTGATTGTGACACGACTCTTATTTGAAAACGATTGCAAGACAAAATCTTGACGAAATCTTGCTCACCCAAAATCAAGCATTCAAGGATCCTTAACTCAAAAATCAATGGAGCAATACAACATTGACGATGGAATCACCACCAACCTGGATAACTTCTGTCAAAGATTCTCAAGCTCCACTCTTTCAATCCAAATTGCAAAGAAGATAAAAAAGATTCGAGGATTGGAGAATTTGATTGATACATAGGTCACTACTTTGTGTCCAGATGGCATCATAGATTTCTACAGGAATGCCGAAATCATCAACAATGGAAAAAGCTTCAAAACGACTGTTCAAGAGAAAAGCTTTACTGTTGATGAACACTTGCTATCACTTGTTTTCGGCTTAGACATAATGAGAGGATCTTCATCTTTCACATTCGAAATGAAGAAAAGAGCAAACTTTGGAGTGTCACCGCAATCAACAAGAAGGAGAAGAACTTCATTGGATCCATCTATCAACAAAAGAAAGAATTCGCACCTTAACAATACTTCTTACCGAAACGTCATTGGTCACGTTCAAATTTCTATACTCTTTCAACCGATAAAATGAAGATGATTTATGCTATTTGGTTTGGAGAGAAATTGGATTGGAATAAATTTATTCTCAATCGCTTGATAAAGAAAATTTCGTGAAGAGAAAGAAAGAATCAAAGAAAGAAAGGACACTTGGAGAGAAGTTTCTATTGAAAAAGGGCTACACCTATCTAGTCCAAAGAATACTAGATCACTACTCTATCTCCAAATCAACTCCAACCGAAGTCAAACAAGAACCTGTGTCCACCAAAGCTGGGAAAAGGAAAATCATTGAGGAAGAAAGCGAAATCTCTAACTCCAGTTCAAGCGAGACCATAAGGATGGATGATAGAACTGTAAGAAGACAAAAAAAGGTTGTGGAACAAACTTCAAGCGATGAAAACCGAACCTGGAACGGTAATTGATATTGATGAAAGTGATGTTGAAACTGATGATGTTGAAGAATCAGAAGGAAATGAAGAAAACGAAGGAAGCAAGGCTGAAGAAACTGAAAGATAGATTGAAGAATCTGAAGAAACTGAAACTGATGAAGAATCTGAAGGAAGTGAATTTCCCACTACCATGTATGGGGAATACACTGAAGAGAAAAGAGAAGCCGTGGAAGATGCAGAGTGCCAGTGAGTATGAAAAGGAACTGACAATTCCTGATGTTCATTTTTTTTATCCTGAGGCCAGCACCTCATCTCAGGCCCCTGAGGCATCTATAAGCAAATTGGCAATCAAGAATCTCAAAGATCAAGAAATCAAGTGAAAGAAGGAAAAATGTGGAAGAAATCATTGAGGGCGTAATGCACACCCTACAGCAGAAGCTTTTCGACCTACATGATTTCATTGGAAGATCACATTTCTCAGGTCTATTTGAATACTCTAACCTCATCACCCTTCGTAGATTATTTGAAGATTGCTATCGCTTATCTTCAAACAAGGGGGGAAGATAATGATAAAGTTAGTGATGAAGTTAAGGATGAAGCTGGTATTGGTGGAAGCGATGCTAAAGCTGAAACAGCTAAAGAAAACTATGCCAAACGGTTGATCAAAGAACAAGATGAACAAATAGACACTGATCTACAGACCATTGATCTTCTGTCTATTCAAAAGAATGAAGGAGCGATTGACATTCTGATCGAAGAATTGGTCAAAGAAGAGATCTTCAAAGAAACAAGGACTGAGGAAGATGAAGAAACCACAGTCAAAGTTGTGCTGAGTATCAGAAAGAAACTTGCAATCAGACGATTGAAGGAAAATCTAAGAGCAAAGAAAAGATAGCCGGACAAGAACTAAGGGGAAGTCGAACCGTAAAGGAAAGCGAAAAGAAATGTAGTCTTATCTCAGAGAAAGAAGAGAAGGTAATGAGTGAAGAAATCAAAGAGATCTTGGCAAAATCTAAAGCTGGCAACAATGAAGAAGCAAATCATTTGCTAAATGAATATTTAGAGATCAATCCTAGAGATGGTGAAACTGAAGAAGAAGGAAAAACAAGAAGATCTCTAGAGACAAAAATGAGTATCTTTGTTGGTGAAAAATTGTTGGCTTTGGAAAAAGAAAAGATGTAATTTATTCAGTTCTTAACTCAGTTGTTTCTTTTTGAATCTTGTAATAAACTTGGCTGTTCTAGTTTGCTATCTTAATTTGTTTTGTTATGATTTCTTGCACTATTCTTTTATTATTGCTTTTAGGGAGGGTTATGATACATCATCAAAAAGGGGGAAATTGTTGGAAATATTATTTATGTTTTGATGATGATTCGTCACTTAAATTAGACAAATCACTTACAACCCATGATGATGAAGTCGTAATTAAATCAAGTATAGTGCATAATAAAAGAAGAAGTAAGAAATGGTCTGAGATAAATGTATAAGTTCTATCTAGGGTCCGAACTTTGTATAGGTTGTTTCAGCACAAGCATTGTAATAGAATAGGAACTAGGCGAATAAATTGAGTTATAGCAAGAAAACTTAATATGCATATGAAGAATCGAGGTTCAAACTCGCTTATGCTAGAATCAAGAAGATAAGTTCATTTGAGGACACAGACTCAGCTTGGCTTATCTAGAAGATCAAGAATCGAGGACACATGAGACTCGATTCTGAAAATCAAGAACCGAGGTGGCAAACTCGGTTGGAAGCTAAATAAGTCGTGACTATAAGTCAGAATTCAGGCAAGTCTGTGGTGACCTGAAACAGAGCTATAGATCATGTAAAACCGAATAATCTTAAGGACAAAGATTATCAGTTGACTGGATAAGAAGAAATTGATTGGTGTACTCTGACTTAGTCAATTGAAGTCAGATATTAAGTATACAAGGTATTCAGTTTTGAAGAAGAGTAGAAAACTGAGTTAAGGCTTTGTTAAATTCAAACTGACTATACAACAAAAGATCGTACATGTGAACGTTGGCTAAAGGACAAGTGTAACGGCTACAAGAGCTAGTGACCGTTACATCATCCCTATAAATACACAAGAGAATCACTCAAAGAAGAGAGAGAGGAGGATCGGAAAAGAGCTTTACAAGCATATACTCAAAGATCCAAATCCAGGATCCACAAAATCGATCGATATATCTATCTAGAAAAGGAAGCCAATGGAATTGCCTTGAAGACTTCAAAGAAAGATCCAAAGAACCCATTAAAGGGGAAAGAAGGCATCTTGGAGCTACAATGTCGATCCAAAGAATCAGATGACTCACCGAATTAATCCTTGATTAATTCTAAACCTAACCTTTGTGAAAAGGGTTGGTGTGCATAGTTTGAAGAGACCAATTCTACCTTTCTTCATACGGTTGCAACTTGGTTGCCACAGCTGTTGGTGCAGTCTGAGGACTGTGTGTTGCTATTAGTGATGAGCTGGTGAAGGAGCAATTCCACCTCCGAGAGATCAGTGTGCGAGGATGAAGGAGCAATCTCACCTTTCTTCATTTTGTGTGTAGATAAAGTGAAACTAGGGTGTGTCGTGAAGGACTGTCATAATGCTAGGATTTTGTAACGGTTATCTCATTATTCTAGTGATACCTCCTACACCACAGGAGAAGGGGAGACGTACGGGATTACACCACCCGGAACTTCCACAAACAAATCTTGTGTTGATTTACTTTATGCATTTGTGTTTGTTTTATTTATTGCATTATCACTCAAAAAACACAGATAATCGAGTCAAAGACTGAATCTGATACATATAAGGTCTAGATTTCTATTCACACATCTATTGCACTAAAGGCTAGTTTTATCCGCTGCCAGTTGACAAGACTAAATATAAGTCAGCATTAACTTATATTCAGTTGAGCTAACTGAACTCCGCACAAGTTAAGGGACATGAACAAAACTGAACTAAAGATCAGTTTGAGTTTTCGAGAAACTTCGCCCACGAGGCTTTTCCACTTCGAGATTAGTTTTTGGTGACAAGTTTATTCACCCCCCCTCTAAACTTGTGTTAGCCTTTCCAAGGGACCAACAAGATGTCCATAGGTCACTATAAATAATATCAAAGGGAAACAATGTTTTAGTAACAGAAGCAACAAACGGAAATTTAATATGCTTTCCTAGTACAAATGATTGACAACGAGTAGTCCGGGAAATAGGGGTACAATCAAGCATTTTATTATGACAAAGGGAATTAAAAATAGAGACTCCCGGATGACCCAGGCGATCATGCCAACGAGTTGACGTAATGAAGGCCGAAGGCTGAGAGCGATTATTTAGCCTGGTGGTGGCGATGTGATATAAATCACCCGAACTATCACATCTCATCATACGCCTCCCCGTCTGTATATCATGCACATAAAAGCCAAACGGGTCAAATAGCACATACACATTATTATCCGTAGTAAATTTCCTAACGGGCACTAAGTTTTTGATGATACGTGGCGCATGAAGAACATTATTTAAGGATAATGGTGGGTTCGGGGGGGGGGGGGGGCAAGGCGGTGTTACCACAACCAAGAATTTGAATTGACTGACCGCTACCGACCGTAATTCCATTATTTTTGCCCAAATTAAAATAAGACGAGAGATTACCACCTTGTGCCGACGTCATGTGAGAAGTAGCCCCGGTATCCATGTACCAATTCGGGTCTGGTGGATTGAGGGACATGGTATGCATCGCGGATTCTATATCCGTCGGAGTCCATGGCGCGGCGACGGCATAAGCCAGATGGGAATGTTGCGGGCGAGGGCCTAGAAGCCTAGATGGCATTGGTCCAGCTGCCGGTCGGGTCCACTGCTGAGTTGGGTAGGGGCACGGTGGAATGGACCAAGGAGCAGGTTGATAAGCCCACCAATTTGGCTGTGGCCATGGCTGTCGGAAAAGAGGAACACCACCTGTTGGCTGAGTATGACCAACATGCTGTCCACCCCCGCGATTGTTACCCCGGTTACCGCCCCTTCCTTGCTAATTACGACCATTATCCCCTCCACCATTATTCTTATTCTGTTGACGATTATTGTTACGATTCTTGCCTTGGCGGCCATTGTTAGAGCTAGAATTTTGGGAAGGATGAGAGGGAGGCCAATCCTCCGTCGCAGCAAGCACTGTGGAGGACGAATCCTGCTTAACTCTTTCAGCCAAGGTGGTTTCTTCCAAAGCGAGCTTCGAACGAGCCGTGGAAAACGATGGGAGAGTTTTCTTATTCTGCATAACCGTCACAAAATTTGAATATTGCTCCGTTAATCCCTGAAGCATCTTCAACACGAGCCTATGATCAGTGATGGGTGCACCCACATTTTTGAGTTGATCCGCCAAGCTCTTCAGCCGATTACAATAGGCATTGGTTGAAGAAAAATTCCCGAGCGATGTATTCGTGAATTCTTTGTTCAAATACATGGCGCGAGAATTCTTGTTGTCATGAAATAATGCAGCAACCCTATCCCACGCAGCGGCAGCCGAATCATCATCAACAAGAATGGATTGCAATATATCGCCGGAGATGGAGGCATATATCCATTGCAGCACCGCGGCATCAAGCCGCTTCCAAAGAGGAAGATTGTCGGCCTTGGCTTTCTCAACTTGCTATTTTTCGGCTGCATCAGTAGGTGGGATTATGTGATCGAGAACGTCATGAACTCGAGCTTGGACTTTGAACAAGGCAGCCCAAGAGTGATAGTCACCGGAATCCAAATCTAATGTGATTGGAAGAAGGGCCTTCGCATTGGTGATGGATAAAGCAGGATGAAATTTTGTTGTGTCTGTCATGGTGGAGGCAAAACCGGAGAAGATGAAAAAAATAAACAAGAGGAGGAAGACGGCGGACAAAGGGAGGTTAGCGGAAGCGTATACCAGAACCTTAGTCTCTTGATACCATGAAAGAATTATATTCTCCGTATCCTCAGTATTACCAAGTATTGTTCAATATATACAGATTACACCACAATAATGCTAGCTAATGTCAAGGCTAACTTTAGGGAAGACTAGCTACTATTAAGGAGGACCAAATATATGCTAATTAACTACAAACTTAATTATCATATATACACTATTAACACTTTCCTGAACTGCCACTACATATACGCGGTTTAAGGAAACGAACCGGCCAATATCTCCTAAATAGAGAGTTAAAACGAGATTCTGATAGCAATTCTACTTTCCTCCATGCACGCTTGCCTGCCTCGACCATTACGAATTACCAGCCCCGAACAACAACTACTGTATAGGTATGTAAAAAATGTGTCTTGACAGAAATGGAGTGGTATTCTCACAAATAATGGTATTCTCACAAATAAAGGTTCAAAGTAATGGTATTCTAACAAATTTCCCTGTATGCGTTTAGTTACTTTAAGGAATAAGCAAGGATCAGGGGATTATGACCGTATACGACCCGAACCCGTTTGTTAGCAATTGATTCACATTGTTACAGCACTTTGAATGTTTAAAAGTTTACTGCAGTATGCCTTGATCTCCAGCCATCAAGGCCCTTTCTCCTATACTTACGGGTTCCAAAGATGATCATGCCCATACAATCTACAGGTGTGATTTATTCTGATTTTTACCAGGCTGGCAGGCTAGCAAGTAGCTACATGTGTTAAAAAAAAAATTCCGAAAACGATCCCATCAACGAAAGAACAGCAAAATAGACAAGATTTCGACACCGAGGCTTCTAATTAGCTCGATTTCTTACGATTCTGCCTATCCCGTCCCTTCTAAACATCAATTCAAACTTCAAGAACAAAAACAAGAGTATAAGATGAGAAATACCTCACGTACTTCTCTCCGTTCATTCCGCAAATTCCGTCGTCTAATTTTCTGCTATCTCCGGGTGCTTATTGTAAAATTTGGTGTTCTGCTACTACCCTCCTACGGTGGTTTATATAGCACTCTTCCATCCACTGATGATAAGGATAATCTCTTCTTAAAAATTTGATTTCTTAGTTAAATCTTCTCCGAAAGATCTAGCCTTTTTGAATTTTGAGGATATTGACAGATAGAGTACGTTGCTTCTTGGTAGTTTATCTATTACTCCCTCCGTCCTAAATTGTTTGGGACATATTTATTTTATAGATGTACCAAAATAAGTGTTATAACTTATATTTAAACAAAAAATTTCCTAAAATGCCCACACAACTACATTTATTAAGAAAATTCAGCACAATAAAAGAAGAATTTTTTTAATGGATATTTGTTTATAAGGTCTAGTTTGAATACTTAATAGGCATTTAGGACACTAAGAAGTATTATTTATTTATTAGGACACAAAATCAGTAACTAGACAAAACTACTTTTTTTTTTCTTGAGCTAAAAATGTTTGTTTGTTTGTTTTCTTTTTTTCCTGGACGTGATTTTTTTTGAACGCTAAAGAGACATTGCGGTGTCTCTGCGTCGCGATGTCTCGTGATCTCGCTGTGTCTTCATCACGGTGTCTCTGCATTGGGGTGTCTCTCGCATCGGGGTGGTTAATTGCATCGCTGTGTCTCGCATCGCGGTGTCACTTCATCGCGGTGTCTCGCAATGCGGTGTCACTTCATCTCAGTGTCTCTGCATCGCGGTGTCTCTGCAATGCGGTGTCACTTCATCGCGGTGTATCTGCATCGCGGTGTCTCAACATCGCGGTGTCTCAGCATCGTGGTGTCACTTCATCGCGGTGTCTTTGCATCATGGTGTATCTGCATCGCGGTGTCTTTACATTGCGGTGTCACTTCATCGCGGTGTCTCTGCACCGCGGTGTCTCTGCAATACGGTGTCACTTCATCGCGGTGTCTCTGCAATACGGTATCACTTCATCGCGGTGTCTTTGCATCGCGGTGTCTCTGAATAATCAAATGTTATAACATCGCGGTGTCTCTACATCGGAGGTGGCCACGACATCGAGGTGTTCAATGGATCTGGGGTGGTCAATACATCACGGTGTCACTTCATCGAGGCGTCTCTGCATTGCGGTGGTTAATGCATCGAGGTGGTCACCGGGGAAAAACGGCGTAAAAAGACGCCATTAAAAAAGCGACAATAAAAAAGATTTACGCCCTGAAAAAAAAGGAAAAAAGAAGAAGAAAAAAACATTAAAAAAAAACAAAAGCAAAACAAAATTAGGGTAGTTTGATCCATGTACAAATTATGTGTCTTACAACCAAACAAAGATTCCTTAGTGTCCTTATTTGCTTAATTAAATCTAATATGTGTTTTTTTTTTTGTATTTTTTTAATGAATAAATGCTCTAATAAATGTTGTTCCCTTAAATATTTAGCAGCTTTAAAATGTACCAAACAATTTGGACGGATAGAATAAAAGAGTTTATCTACCTTCTCTTTGAATTTATAAGCTATCTGTATGATTCTTATGATTTTTTTTTTTGTTATTTTAAATGGTAAATACAGCGATAAAATATAAATCATCTTAAAATTGTGGTACGCTGTCGGGAAACTTCCAATGGGACGATTCACCAAATGTTTACTGCAGCGTGGACACGAAATTCGGAGTACTTACTACTCCCTCCGATTGTTTTTATAAGTCGCAGAGAAGATTCACACAAATTAAAAAAATAATTAATATATCTAAAACATAGTATTGGAAATGTATCTTTTTATTGGAGATGTAAATACTTTATTGGTAAAAAATGTTTTAGTATTGGAAATGTATTTTTTTATTGGAGATGTAAATATTTTATTGGTAAAGGAGGAAAAAAATATTAAATAGTGCATTGAAAATATAAGATGATAGATAAATAAAACAAGGCAAATTCTGAAACGTGACGGGGGAGTAGTATTTTTATTTATCTGGTTATTTCTTTTATTTGATGATGTATTCGAAGAGTTCCATTTTATTGTATTATTCTTTTATTGTTGTTAACGTTATTATTATTAGAGTTATACACACACACACGCACATAGGGGCGGACTCAAAGATGGTAGGGTGGGGTGCATGGACCCCACTCAAATTTTCTACCGAGCTTCTTAATATACCACTCTAATAATATTAAAAATGCTGCGATGTATATTATTTCAGCATAATTCCTAAGATATAATTCTCTAATTAGCTCAACTTTTTAGAATATTGAATATACATCCTAAGGTCATAGGTTCAAAACTTGGCCTCTAAGATCTTTTTTTTAATTTATTTGGCCCACATTTAAAAAAATTTCTCTATCCGCCACTACACACACACACACACACACACACACACACACACACACACACATATATATATATATATATATATATATATATATATATATATATATATATATATATATATATGTATTTATCTATATACTTTGTTAAGTCACAAAAATCGAGGTGTCACAAAATTAGTCCAATCGTAGTACAGTAACTGTGAATCAATGTCAATCCCACATAGACTCGTAAGGATACACTTAAGTCAATATTGAGAACGAGTTTGGTGGTCTTGGACCAAATTAAGTGCAAATAGTAAATACTCCACATAATAATTCCACAGATATGCTTTCTATGAGTTTCTAAAGGATTAGTCCTAACTATGAGTGATTAAACCCTTCCCCCAGTCATGAATTTATCTTCATCATGGTGAATTATAATTCGTAATATCAGTTATGGGCTCTCTGCCCCTAATTTTACCATACTTCTATTGTGCGGACATCAAGTGCCTATGTGCAGCTATCTACCTGAGGCCGTATTAGCAATACATGCAATAAGACCTAGAGATGGCCGGCTCAAGACCGAGAAACTCCTTAGGAAGCCATCGACCATGACTGTCACGTTGCTGAGATTGATAAACTATATCTAAACTAACACTTTAGTAATACTCCATCATGTTAGTTTACAAAAATATTCAAATAGTTGATCAGGCTAAAAACATGTAAATTAAAACGAATATCGGCGTAGTACGCGATTATCATAAAATACGATTTACTAGGTGTCTCGACGATCGGCCAAGACCGCCGCGAGAGAATGCAACCTTATTCAATGATTTCTTCACCAACGATTAAGATCTACTCATAATCGGGATAATAATCCAACAACTACATAGTAGGACTTATACAAAAATTAATAAAATTCATAACATAACAACATATCCACATCTAGAAAGCGTAAGAATCATACCTCAACCCGAGCGTAGATTCTCCTCGAGATCGCTCCCTGGGTGGCGAATCCGTTGGATCCATGACTAGCACTCATAGGAAATACTCCCACCGTTCCTATTTAATTGTCGTAGTTATCAAAAATACACATATTAAGGAGAGTAGTTAATGCTTTGACTTAACATCAAATTGACAGTAACTCCCCTTGAATATATTTAATGCAATATTCTTTTCAATCTTCCACCTCTTAATAAATAAGGGTATATGTAGAAAATACATTAAACAATGCGTTGTAAATGTAACTACGACAGATAAAAAAATATTTATTTTTGACAACAACGATGCGCTTAAATAGGAACGGAGGGAGTAATAAAAAACAAAGAAAGAGCTTTTATTGTTTTTAATATGTAAAATTCTTGTGGTACATTGGAGCAGAGGGTTGCTTCTCTTTATTTATCTTGATCCAAATTGACCTAGTTGCCTCTAGAAACCTAAACCTACTTCTCGTCCACGTCGAGGTCGGCCACCGCCTAATCAAGGGTGTTTTCGTGCTTTTTCCTCGCCGACTTACTCCTGGAATCTTCTAGATTGACCTAGGCCCGATTCTTCAACATATCCGCCCCATATATTTTTCCTTAACACTCGGCACACTTCGTTTCCTGAAAATAGTCCAATAATATATGAAGTAATACCAAATTCGGGAATAATTATTAGAAATACCAAATTCTTGACTCATGAACCCCGTAGATAGCAATTAACACGAATGGCGCATATTTGATGGATGAATTGACTATTTTTAACTCATAATAGGTGTGTAACGTTGATGCCGTAAGTTATACAAATTTAACCGTCATCAACTACACCCCACTTAGCCTTTCAATCGTCCTAAGTAATGATTCATGGTGGAATGTACCCCAGAAAACAATCCCCATTAACAACCAGATGTTCAATAAAGATTTCAGTCATAACACGTACTCCCTCCGTCCTAATTTGTTTGGGACATTTGGGAACTCACAATATTTAAGGAGACATCAATTAATGAGTTGTCTGGTTATTTAAAACTTGACAAATTTACCATTTTATCCTTTTTATATGTGGTATTATTTTCATAATATTTAAGAGACATCAATTAATGAGTTGGGGCAATTAAGACAATTAAAGCAAAAAGTTTAAGTTTATTTAGAGTTATGGTACTTATTGGGACAGCCAAAAAATGAATAAGTCCCAAACAAATTGAGACGGGGGAGTATTACACAACAATTCATAAGCTTCCCATTAATCACTACCTACCCCATGGATCGATGTGTCATGTGAATTACCTTCGTGATAGTGCATTCGTGAAAAGATTAAGTTATACTAACCTCACAATGTTATCTCATTTATAGATATACTCGCTCTTCTCGCCTTCTGACTGGAGAACACCAGAAACCTTACTTAGTCCAGCGGACTTGGGGACCGAGTACAACTCAAAGGTCCTCAATGTTTTAATTTTTGTGCGAGAGCCGATGATTCTCGTCTTCGAATTTGCTTCCCTCCTCCTCGCCATATGCATATTGCATTAATTTTAGTTTTCTAGCATTTTTATCTCTTGTTTTTCTTTTAAGGGTCACTTTCACTCACAAGCCCGTTTTATCATGTTTTACATTTTCTGGTGTTCAAATTGCTTCCATCGTCCCACAACACTTAGTTAAAACACATCTATAGATAAGTACCGATTCCTGGTCAACATAACTATTCATCTCATCTCAAATACCTCTCACACAAGTGTATGTGCTCAAATAATAATTGCAAAGGGTGAAATAATAATTAATAAGTCACAATGTCATGCTAAACATTATGTATTCGTTCTTCCATACTAAATTGAATATGTAAGTAATCAACTTCAAACAGTTCTTGGGCTCATTTTCTTCTGATTCCATGCTCATGACGTTCAAAGCAAGCGAAAAATAGTGTAAATATTTAAAATTATCCCTTCTTAAGCTAAGGCCACATATACCCTCCACTTATCCAAGACATTGTCCCCAATGATTGAAAATACAAAGTAAGAAAAAGGACTTTGCTCGGAAAATGGTGCCGTGTGAAGTACAAAACACGGAGCACCAACGTTGTGAATCACCTCAAGGCTACCCATCATCCAAGATTCAATCTGCTCTAGCTACAAAGACTTGGAAAAAAATTTATGGAGGTGATACTTAGTGTTTGGTCATAGGGTACTGTGATTCTGATTATGCATGAGACGTGGATAGCGGAAAGTCTATGACTGGTTATGTTATCACTTTGGGAGGCCCTGTAGTAAGTTGAAAGGCCATTTTATCGGGCAACAAAGGGCATTATTAACCATCGAGGAAGAGTTCATGGCACTTACAGAGATGGCCAAGAAGGGAATCTGGTTGAAGGGACTAGTAATTGATTTGGGACTACATTTGGATCAAGCTGATATATATTGTGACAGTTTCAGTGCAATATGTTTATATAAGGATCAAGTTCATTATGAGAGAACCAAGCATATTGATGTGAGGCATCATTTCCTGAGAAATGAGAAGAGAATCCGAGTGAGGAAGATCAGCACTCATGATAATCCTTCTGATATGTTCACCAAGTCTGTTCATAAAGAGAAAATTTCAGTTGTGTCTAGATTTGCTTAACATCCGGAGCTGGTAATCTGTTGTCTGAGAACATAAGTCTGAAGAAAGAGAAGTCCGCATGCATCAGACATCTGGCATTGACGAATGAATCTGGTACAATACATATGATTATGCAATCTGTTTGAACGAGAGTTCAAGTCAAGGTGGCGAATTGTTGTCAAGGTGACTTGATCCCTACATATGAATCTGGCAAAGCTGAGGTCTGGAAAGTTCAGCTGAGTGATGGTCAGTGGAGCTGATTATTCAAGCCTATGATGTCAGCTGAAGTGGTGTTCAGTTGAGTCCATGTTCATCCGAGTGGTATCAGCTGATTCGGTTGAATAGTCTTAGTCAGTTTTGCATCTGGTGATTCAGATGAGCTGAATCGCATCTGGAGTATTTGTGGGACTTCCGACAATAGTCATTATGGAGGCTATGATTATGTTTCCCAGAAAATACCATCATTTATTGTAACCTAGAAAATATGCGAGTATCTTCTTGTAATTATGTGCATTTTAAAATATCTCATTTTCAGTCCTTGGTGTAGTCAGCATAATGCCGGAAACCACGTTAAATCACCGTGTTTTTCTTGTTTATGTTCTTGTTTGTGTTTGTTCATGTTATTTGGTCTATTATTGTGTGTCTTTGCTTCAATCCGTCACAACACTTTTGTTGTATATGAAGTGTTTCTAATTGTTAGTTGATACATAGAATTGTATAGCATGTTTTTGTTCTTGTTTATGATGTTTTAGGGTGCAAAAGCCTAGAAATTTGTTTGGGAAATCCTGGAAATCGAACTGAAGAAAAAAATTACGCATGATGGCTTCCTGACTGGATGGGCGCGTGCCTATGCCTTTCTGGGCACGGGCCTATGAATGCTTGGAGCTCAATGAATGTTGCCGTAGTTACGGGCGTGTGCCTATGGTCTAGAAATGATGTTTTACATGTTTTTGCATATTTCTAAGTTTAGGAAGTTAGGATTTGTACCTAATTATCCTAATATGATATAAAAAAAACAAAAAGAACGTGAAAAATTCCTTAACAAGTTTCTGTTGCGTTTAGTTCTGGCAACAACTTAATTCTCAAAAAGATGAAGTACGGGACCGTCAGAAGCTTAGAATTGTCCATGTGACTTGATGAGTTAGTATTCATCAATGTCAGTGTCTGTGTTAGGCTTGGTTAGAGTCTAGATATCTAATATGAGGGAATAGAGTTGTTAAGTGAACCTTTTCCTGAAATCACTTAGATGGCTAGTTAATGATTAATAACATATATACTTGCCTATTTAAAAAGACTAAATATATTGTAATTCTTGGTGAGGCACGGCATAATATCACACTATGTTGTGTGGTTTGCCAAAGTGGACAACCTTTGCCGATCACATTGATGGTCAGTCAAAGCAGACAAACTCCACCGAACACACACACTAAAAGGAGTAGCCCGGGACCGCTAGAGGGTTGCACATTGATGAGTGCTTGGTGCTCCTAGACCAAGCGTGATTCCCTTGAATTCCTGATATGACAAAGAAGCTAATCCAGAAACAAATAGGAATCTCACAACGTATTTCGGACATGGAGTGATACTTAGACGTTGTGTCAATTATATAAAGATAACCTTTATAATAATGTGTTTACTTTCCTAGCATTATAAAAGTAAATGTTCAATAGCTTTTACCTCTTGCTAAGTACTCAATGTATTTACCCCCTTTGAATGTTTGTATGATTCCCTTCCCAAAGTAGACTTGCGAGTTGATGCAGTTATGATGATGTTGAGTGAGCATCGGCTATTCTTGGAGATCTTTTATAATATGTTTCTTTATTATTTTGTTGTACTTGGAAACTTTGGGTATATCGGTATCTGGAAACGGGCCGGGGCATCAGCATTACACTTTATCAATACTCATTTAAGAAAACCATAGATATATCCACAGGTCTATCCGGCCTCTCAAATGCGTCTGAGTGGCTTTGCACCTCTCCTGGTAAGTCGAGTGGCCTCTAAAATGTTATAATATAGAAAAAAAAACTCCAACTTTCTTCAACAAGAGTGACAAACCGAGATTTGGTGCTTGAGTGCACATAGACGTTATGATCCAACCCCTTATCAACAAATCATGAGCACCCAACATTCTTCAATTCATAAGAGTGACGACAAACCGAGATCGATCTCACAAAGAAAAAAAAAAAAAACAAAAAAAACAAATACACCAGAAATAAAAAGAGAAAAAAAAGAAGAAGAAGAACCCCGTACTCAGAGATTTGGAGGTCGAGTACACAGACACGTTACATAGCACCCCCTGATCGGCACATCATGACAACCATGATGTTTATTCTATGAAACACATATTAAAGGTCAACCGAGTTACCTCAGTTTCCAGGCTTAGCATGTTTTTTTGATTCAATTCAGAATTAATAACCGCAGCATTCGCAAGCCTGATCTCATTTGAAACAAATTATTGGAAAAGTGCATTGATTTTTGTTACAGTCATCACATTCATCACAACATGAATAATCCTCGTCCTGCACTACTTTGCGATTTATGTTGCTGAAAATGTTCTTCCTTCTAGTTAATTCCTTGATAGTATTGTCTTCAATCGTTGCTGTCGTTGGATCATCATGGCTAATTTTTTCACCAGTGATGAAGTGCTTAATCATTTGAATCTTCTTTCTCGATATTCACCACATCTCCGGCCAGAGACTTCTCGGAAAGCCTGTAAACTACAAGCCCAAAAACCACAAATATGATAGGGGTCAGCTTCACCATTTTTGGAATGAATCAAAGTGTGTTATCAATTAAGTGTAAGTGAAGGAGAAGAAATATTTGCCTCGTTACTTTTTACTGCATATGCATGATTTATGGGTATATATAGGTCACCACCACAAGAAGGCGTATAATCAAATTCGCCGGCACTTGGGTCGCTCCGCTGCAATATATTCTACACTAGGATCCGGTCAATCTTGCAAGATGGCATATACATAATCAAATTTTCCGGCACTTGGGTCACTCCGCCACAGGACATACTACACTAAATGAGTCAAGTTCAATCGCCAATTAAGCTTTGCTCAAGTGGTTAAACGGAAGTCATAGAACTTTTCGGTTCTGGGTTCGAGTCTCATCACGTACGTTTATTGTACTCTAAACGAAGCAATTTCGTTTGTGAATAAAAAGAGTCATTTTCAGTCGCAATTACAAGCCAACATTATGTCATGGAAATTCGGAACTTAATACTCTTGTCGTCTCTTCTTCTAAGAATAACAATAAAATTCAGAGGAAATGCTTGAATCTGGCTAGTCGCCCTCACGTTCGACATTTCAACTGGTGGTGTCTTCATGATAATATTTTTTGTCATCTCTTCGCTTTTGAGAAGAAACATAGGGGACGGTGATGGCCAAATTACAGTGAACCAACCTTCACCAACCCGATACCTTGTCGCTACCGGGTCGGTTGTACTAAAACGGCATGTATGGTCGTATCCCACATGAAATGGATGAAGTATCGAAGTCACTTTTGTATTTAGTTTAGGACAATGCAAGCGTAAGCAAAAATTGTGCATAATGGTATAATTATTGGTACCATTTAGAGTGTCATCACTACCTCCAAATGTTCCACACTAGGTTCCCCTGACTTGTATGTGTATCAGTAGGGTCTGCAGCAGTGTGTTGTTCCCCCGAGTTGTAGCATCCACAAAGAGGGTCGAGGAATAGTTTGTTGTTCAACAACAACCTCTCTAGCCTCGATGAGGCTCATCAACTTGTCACAGTGCTTCCTCAACAACACCTTCACTTCCTTTTGGGCCTCCAAACCCTTAAATCCTTTCCTTTTCCATGCCTTCTCTTTGTTACAACCTCCTTCACTCTCTTTGCAGGTTGATCAGGTTCAAGATCCTTAGCAGCTTTTCTTTTTCTTGAATCTTCCTTTAACTGCTCTCTCAAAACTTCACCAGCAGTTCTCTTTGTAACTCCAGCAGGCTCAGCAGCCTCAACAACAACTGGAACCTCAATAGATGTAGTAGGGTCTACTGTTTTCTACCTTGTCTTCTTAGGCTTTAACAACTCAGTAATCTTCCTTGTATCAGCAGCCTTTCGCTTCTCAACATCCTTCTTGGGTGCAGCAGGTTGTGCAACTTGTTTAACCTGCTCACCACCGGTGTTACGGGTGATTTTATACGTTTTATGAGGATATATTTTATATCAATTTCCCCCATATGTGGATGTTTTTCATAGAAATCGAGCTTTATATTGAAATATTGAGCAAGTGATGTTTTTAATGGGTTAGTTGCAAAATTGTATGATTTATGTGTAAAATTGATGGTTTTATATTGATTTGGAAGATACTACATTTTGCAATGTGTTTGATGTATTGTAGATACACAATTTCGACCAAAAAGAGGATTAAAAGATGATCAAGTCGGATTTAATTGATGAGAAAGAGATAAGGATGGAATTGGCTAGAAGAAAAGAGATAAAATTGAAGATCTCGAATTTGGATCACATTGGACGAGCGTCCAGGTCCCGTCCAGGGTGGATCAAGGCGTCAAAAGAAGTGGATCAAGGCCCAGAGAAAAAGTTGATTCAGAGAGTTTGGACGCTGAGTGGACGAGCGTCTGAAGCAAGTCCAAGGCACCCTGGACTGGCGTCCAGAAGGAGCGGACGGGCGTCTAGCACCGACTTCAGCACAGCCGCCTTACTTTTCTATAAATACCAGCAGCATATTTCAACTCCTAAACATACATTATTGAGACCTATTGATACACAATCATTAGAGAAAAAACCTAGCGGCCCCAGCCCACTTTGGGAGGCCGGGTTGCCGATTAGTTAGTTTTTGTTTTCGTTTTTCTGTTCTTGTTCGAATCCATGGTGCTGTCCTGAAGCTGTGAACTTGGAGCAGCCATGGGAGATTTTCCAACAGCGTTTTTATTCTTTCTTTGGATGATTTTGTGAGTGTTTTAATTAAAGCTTGTTTCTTTCCTTTGATTACTTGTTTATGCAACGTATATCGAGAGATTGTTGTTATTGATGTTTACCGTATGACGAGAGTCGGTAAACGCTAGATCACCATAGGAAAGAATAGATCTTTTTGACCTAAAAATACGAGAGTTGATAGGTTAGAATATCTAGATTGTTAGATCTAATAAATCTTGCACCTTGGTTTGAAAACGTTAATCTTTAAGATCGAGAGATAAAAGATTGATAGGCGAATTATCTACGAGAGTAGAATTCATACTTTTGAGAGGTGAATCACATCTTTGATTAAATCATCATGAGATAATCCAGAGAGAGAGAATAAGGGGTTGCGGGACGGTGGATCATGGTTTGTTCGATGTTGATTTGCTTCAGTCATTATCATGATTCGTTTGTTTTATCGTTTTTCTTAGTTGTAGCTTTATTTATTTATGTTTTTTGCAACGATCTTTCCTGGCTTTGGACTGAAAATCCTCTGTCCAGTTTATCTTTTCGTTTTGTTATTTTAGGTTTTAGTAATAATAGTATCAATCTTAGGAAAATTAATGAACTAGATACCCCGATTCCCTGTGATCGACTCCGGTATTAATCGCTATACTACGATCCCTACACTTGGGGAATACCGGATTTATAAATTTTATTACTTGTTGTTTTCCATTGATAAAATCCGTGAACAACCAGGATCATCATCTCTATCACTGTCACTTTCAGTCCTTTCAGTGTCCAAATCCTCATCATCATCCAAACCAGGGATGAGATAATTGATTTCCTTTTTGTAGCTGGACTTATTGATTTTTCAGGTGCCACATCAGCAATCTTCAAATCGCTCGCCAGGGCTGCACCATCAAACCCAAAGGCGTTGTCTTGGACTTCCCGGTCCCTCTCTCGTCTCTCCTGTAATCACCTTCTTCATCTATTGGACAAAGAATCCTCGCCCAATCAAACTTCATACTCTTGCATATGATTATCAAGCAGATCAATCTTGGGTCCAGACAATGTATCAAGGCTTTCACTGAATCCCAAAATGTTTTTGGCAATAATCTTTCTCAGCAGATTATACTCCATTTTGATGTGCTTCACATTGATGCTCAGTGTTGATTTAATGGAATCATTGGTCTTTATTGTATCAACAAACTCCGATCTTGACAGCCCCATAGATTCAGGATTGGTGGGGGCACCATTACCAGGTCCAAATCCAAACACTTCCCTCAGCAGGTTTGAAGAAATCTCAATCTCCTAGCCATTTATAGTGGTAGTAAATGCTTCTCTATCATCTCTAATCACTATATTTCTCTAGAAATTTGTAACATTCATTATAAGAGATGCTTTCCAACTGAGATTAAGAACACCCTCTAATCCTTCAACCCTTACGATTCTTCGACCAATATTGATAGCTAGCTCACTTTGTTAGCATCAACAACGAACCCTTTGACACTTTGGCTCGTTCCAAAGTGAATATCACATTTATCCGCCCTTGTAATTTTAAGAAAGATGAAGAGAAAGCTTTCAAATCTGTGTTTACACTGTATATCTTCAGAGAAAAATCAATCTGAGAATTGCATGTAGCTTCTGCGTGTGTAGGTCTGTATATAAAGAGAAAGAAAGTGGGTAGAAACTGACAATCAAGTACTATACACGTAGTGTAACATTAACCATGATTAAAGTTGGAGTAAATGTGATGTTGCCACGTGTCCCACTAATTGATCCCATAAAGTTGTAACTATTGGATATTTGTAAGCGCAGATTATAAAGATAAGAATAATATCCACCATCGTTGACTTTCAGCTAAGTTTGATCGTCTTGTAACGTGTAACTCAAGACACTTGTTCGAGAACTTGGGGTCACAGAACCTGGCCGACACAAATGCTCGGCTGACTGGCCGACACAAATGCTTCAAAGACCGCTTTGACACAAATGCTCGAAACTCGCCGATAAGGTAACATCGCTTCTTGATCTTCAACAAGATTAGTTTTGTCCAATTGATAATACAAAGTCAAGTTTAATACCAATGATCGATCCGCTCAAGTGAGCTCACCCAACAGACAAAGACCAATCCCTTGGCAACTTCATTTGCTCAATTGTCCAAACTATTTAAGTACATGGAATTGTTGATACCAATGATTAATCAAGTATGAGCTCACCCAACATAGCAAAGACTAATCCTCTTGGTGAATTCCAGTACACTGCTGATTAAAGATATATTATTTAACTTTTATGATGCCAAGTTCAGTTCTTAACATAGAAAATCTTTCACTATCCAATGGTTTGGCAAATATATCAGCAAGTTGATCTTCAGTAGGGATGTAGAGAACCACCACATCTTTCTTTTCAACATGATCTCTTATAAAATGATATCTCACATCAATTTGCTTGGTTCATGAGTGCAAAACCGATTTTCTATGATTGCTATTGCACTTGTGTTTTCACACATTATAGGAATTTCTCTTTCCTCAATTCCATAATCCCGTGAATCATTGTCTTAACCATAGTATTTAGTGCACAACAACTTCCAAAGAATGTATTCACCTTAGCAGTGGAAGTTGAAATTGAATTTTGTTTCTTCTCGAACCAGAAAACCACTTATTTCCCATCAACTCGATTGTGTTCCTATGGTGCTTTTTCTATCAATCTTACAATCAAAGATAATAAGAATCGAGTAGGATATGACTTTGAAGCTTCCATATTTTGAATACCATATCCCTACTCCCAAAGTCTCTGTTAGATACTTGAGGATTCTTTTAACTGCAGCTAAATGACTTTCCTTAGGCTTTGATTGAAATCTTGCACAAATACCTATAGCAAAGGATATATCAGGTCTGCTGGCAGTGAGGTACAACAGACTGCCATCATCCTTCTATATAAAGTCTGATCAACATCTTTTCCTTCTTTATCTTCATCCAATTTGATGTTAGTGATTATAGGAGTTGATACCTTGGTGCTATTTTCCATGCCAAACTTCTTCAAAGAACTCCTTGGTATATTTAGTTTATGAATGAAGATTCCATCTTTAATTTTTTGACTTGTAATCCCAAGAAGTAGTTCATTTCTCCCATCATACTCATTTGGAACTTGCTTTTCATGAAATTAGCAAAATTTTCACATAGCAATTCATTTTCAGAACCAAAAATTATGTCATCAACATAAATTTGTACCAGCAGGGTGCTGTCCCCTTCATTGATTCTGAAAAGAGTTTTGTCAATGGTACCTTTGGTAAAACCATTGTCCACCAAGAATTGAGATAGGGTTTCATACCATGCTCTTGGTGCTTGTTTCAAACCATAAAGTGCCTTGTTAAGTCTATACACTTTATCATCTTGATCTTTAACTTCAAAACTAAGAGGTTGTTGAACATAAACCTCTTCTTCTAGAATGCCATTCAGAAATGCACTCTTGACATCCATCTGGTATACTTTGAATTTTTTGTAAGAAGCATATGCCAAATATAATCTTATGGCTTCCATTCTTGCAACTGGGGCATATGTCTCATCAAAATCTATTCCTTCAACTTGAGAATAGCCTTTGCTACTAGTTTGGCCTTATTCCTTACAATGGTACCAGATTCATCCAATTTGTTTCTGTATACCCATTTTGTTCCAATTATATTTGCATGAGTAGGCCTTTCCACTAGTGTCCAAACTTGAATTCTTTCAAACTCATTCAACTCTTCTTGCATAGCAATTATCCAACTGATCGAGATATTGCTTCTTCAACAACTTTAGAATCCATTTGAGAAAGAAAACAAGTAAACATAGCTTCCAATTGTCTTCTAGTTCTTACACCTTGCTGTATATTGCCAATCACTCGCTCAGCAGGGTGATCCCTTAACCATTGTAAATCATGATTATTTTGATTTACAGGAGCTTCATCTTCAGTAGGGTCTACTATTGCTTCAGTAGAGGGTTCAGCAGATCCTTGAACTACTTCAGTTGTTCCATCAGTAGTGTTACCAGCAGGTTCTTCAGCAGGGTCAGTGTCAGAAACTTTAAAGTCATTTATCATTTCCAAACATCAATATATTCTGGATCAGTGACATGAGGATTTTTAGCAGGTTCTGGAACATCACCTTCCATCCTAGTGAACTTTGGCTCATCAAATACAACATGTATTGATTCTTCATGTTTCATTGTCTTTTTGTTCAGTACCCTGAATGCCTTGCTGACAGAAGAATATCCCAAAAAGATTCCTTCATCTGATTTTGGTTGGAATGTCTTCAATTGCTCCTTATGATTCAAAATAAAACACTTGCTTCCAAATGGATGGAAATAAGATATATTTGGTTTCCTTCCATTCCAAATCTCATAAGGTGTCTTTTGCGACTTTCTTGTTCATCGAGGTCCTATTTTGTGTAGCATCTTTGTATTGATGTGACTTTCAAACCCAATATCTTTCGGTAATAATGCTTCACAAATCATAGTCCTTCCAATTTCTTCTTCAAAGTTCTATTTCTTCTCTCAAAGAACCCTATTTTGCTCGAGGTGTACTAGCCAATGACTAGTTGATGCAAAGACACCATTTTGCTCACAATATTCTCTTATGACTTTATTGAGAAATTCAGACTTTGTCCTGATCCGATCTTCACTCTCATCAAACTTTTCTCATTTTGCATTATCTTCAAAAGTTCGGGCATCTTTTGAAGTGTTTCACTTTTCTTGTTCATGAATACTACCCAAGTGTATCTTGAATAATCATCCACAACTACTGAGAATGTACTTCTTTCCTCCACACTTGTTGGTGTTACAGTCCAAATAAATCCATGTGCATCAGCACCAAAATTATTTTTGTTGATTGTTTAATCTTTGACTTGAAGCTTGCCTTGGTTTGTTTACATTGCTGACATCCTTTTTTAATGTCATCTCAGGCAAACCAATCACCAATTTTTTTCACCAACTGATTGATATCATCAAAGTTAAGATGATTCAACTTCTTATGCCACAACCAATTCAGTTCTAACTTAGTTTGCACAATCAGGCAGGTTTCTGGAACAGCAGTAGACCAATCCACAACATACATGTTTTGTTGTCTTCTTCCAGTCAACACAACTTGTTCACCTCTTTCACTAATGACAACACAGTAGCCTTTGTCAAAAGTGACCATGTAACCCATGTCACAGAATTGTCCAAAGGCTCGATGGGGTTGTAGTCCAAATTCCTTCCACAAATGCAACATTCCCGATAGTTAATCCATTCCTCACCAATGTGCCATATCCTCTTATGTATCTCGGTGTGTTTTGTTGCCAAAGTTGACTCTAGAACCATCCTTTGCCACATAATTTGTTAAATAGTTAACTATTCTTTGTCATATGTCCGGAACATCCACCGTCAAAGTACCTGGACACTCTACAAAACAAAGTTAATGCATTTTTAGGTACCCAAAATTGTTTGGGTCTATAAGTGGTCGATGGTAAGCATGACCTTGGCATATTTCCATAAGGTCTTCTTTGAAAAGTGTTATACTTTTGTTCATATGTGTATTCCACACTTCCATAAGATCTAACATTTGGTTGTGTAGGATTCACATATGCTTTCTGGCCTTTTGGTACATAATCTGTTTGAAGTGATTTCTATTGTTAGAAGCACTAGCATAACCATAGGTTTGCTGTCTATTAGGAGCAGCCCTGTAATATGGAGTCTGCTAAGGTCTCTGCTGAGGTCTTGAATAAGTCCTATGCTGAGTCCTCTGCTGATTCCATTGCTGAGGTTTTACCCTAGCATTATGGTTATGTCTATTGTTTCTAGTCAGTAAAGGCGAGAATATTCCAATCATCAATGATGAGGGAACAATCCGCTTTCTCCCTGAGATAAGTATCCCTAGAATGATTAACATTTTTAGGTTTAGGATTCTTATCCTTGGAATATTTCGATTTTTACCCTTTTGTGGTCCAGCAGACTTAGCAAACAAGTCTCTGCTATCGCGAGGTCTAGAAGGTCCAGCAGTCCTACTTTTGGATTTACCCTTTTTCTTAGGTGTTGTTGACCTTTTTGACTTCTGATTTTGATTCTTTGAAGACTTCTCAGAAGGCTTTACTGCCTCAGTAACCTTTTTGGGAGTTTGATATTATGTAGGTACAAACTTAGGACCAATTCTGGTACTAGGTTCAGTAACCTTAGTAGATCCATTCTTAGTAGATTGCTAAGTTCCAAATCCAAGGCCTGTTCTATCACTATAAGGCTTTCTAGATTAGAATGCAGTAGTGGAACTAGATTATTCAGCAGATTCAGCAGCTACTGAATGTACAACAGGCTTATGCTGAATTTGCTCGAAATATTTTTCCTTACCTTTCAGAGTTCTTAATTCAGCTTTTAACCTTTCAACTTCTGTTTTAAGAGCTTCTTTTTCATCCTTCACAATCTCATAACAAGATTGTATTTTCCTCAGTTGATTAAGGATGGCATCCAAAGTTTCTTCATGGTCAGAATTTTTAGGATTTGAACCACAAGTTGATTCACAATCTCTTTCAGCAGGAGTGTCTATGGATACAAAATTGTATACCTCCTCTGTTTCTTCCATATTTTCCATTAAAGCATAATCTTCCATATCAGCAACAAGTGCGGTATCATCAGATTCATTTCCTTTTACGATTCAACTTCATAGCTTTGATTTATCATCGAAGAAATTCATTGCTTTTTACCAAGTCTTCTTTGTGGATTCTTGTTCTTCAATAGGTATGGATGATCAGTCTGAAATGTCCAGGTTTCTTGCTGTTGAAGCACAGAAAATCAGGTTCCTTTTTCTATTTTAGATCAGGACAGTCATGTTTGAAGTGTCCTGGTTTCTTGCAATGAAAATGCAAGTAATCATTATCTTTCTTGGATTTTTCCTTCTTCTTTTCAATTGATTTCGTTGTGCAGAAATTCCTTAGAGAACCCCTTCAGTTTTTCATCATTCCGATTTTCTTGCTCAAGTAGGGCAATTTCCTCTTGCATCTCATCCAGGTATATCATCTTGAGCTCCTGATGATTCTTCTTGATGTGTTGCAGCCAATGCAGTAGTCTTTGGTTCTTCTTTTTCAGTCTCAGGGGTAAGTTTCTTACCGAATTCATAAGCCTTGAGATCTAAAAATTACTTGAAGGTATCCTCTTCAGGTAGTCTTCTCATTTCTTCTATGGCAGTAACCTTCATTTCCCAAACTTCTTTTGCAGGTAGGGCTTCTAAGACTTTTGTATTGATTTCCTCTTTTGAGTATACTATATTCAGTAGGGTGAGTTCATACATGATAGCATTGAATCTTGACTTCTTTTGTTCAATAGTTTCATTTGGTTTCATTTTTAAATCTTGAAACTTCTTTTTGGCTACACTGATCTTGTTTTTCTTGATAGCATCAGTGCCTTCACAGATTAGCCCAAAGTTCCTTTGCAGTCTTGCAATCCTTCACTTTCATGTACATATTGCTATCCACGGTTCTGTATATGATATCAATAGCAATATTGTTGAGGTTTGCTCTTTTTCTATCTTCAACGTTGCACTCTTTTTTGGTTTTGGAACATCGCGAGTTTGACCATCCACGATTCTCGACTTAGTGATCTCCAGGTGGTCAATCGGTCAAAGACATCCATCATCTCATCATGTGTTGCGGCTTTCGATAAGCTTTGCATACGGCGCTTTATATTCATCAAAAGCGATCTGAAAGAAACACATCAACATTGTTCTAGCATAATCGATTGTTATCCATGATGCAAAGCTTTGAAAATCATAAACTTGAAAAGTTTTCAAAGTATTTTCACAAGCACAACAAGTAGGATTATGCGCTTCATAATGAAGCACCGCTTCTGGATACCAATTGTTGGTCCCTTTGAAAAGGCTTTGGTTAAGTTTAGAGAGAGGGTGAATAAACTTAACACTTAAAACTTTTGAGTTAACAAACTCAACAAGGTCGATGGCAGCATCTTGATCGCTCGGTGATCTCTGTGATGTGAGTTATTTATGCGAATTTATTGCAACGGAAAATATTCAAATTAAGCCTTATTACTTATTGTTCAAATAGATGATACTAAGTATTAGATACTCGAGAAGTGTAAGTGTGTGTAGTTAGATTGCTAGTTTGTTGGGTTGATGTGGACTGATAAAAAAAATGCACAGAAAGTAAGTAAGCAAGTTTTATAGTGGTTCTAGGTGGTGTAATCTGACCGAGTCCACTCTTCTCTCTGTGATGTTGGAGGAAATTCACTAGAGATCTTTGAGGTTGCTTGATTACAAAATTCCTAAGTTGTCGAGTCATTCACCAATAACTATGGCTTCACAAATCGAATGTTTCAAGCAGGTAAGATTCTTTGCTTCAAAGTATTCCATCGGTCCTTGAAGGGTAGGATTTGCCCTCTTCACGAAGCTCCACCACAAACAACGATTCTTGACACTTAAGTGCTTCTCTGTCTTATTGGCGGTTTCTTGTAAAGAAGGTTTGAATCAAGTAAATGATTCAGCGAGTCGGCCAGAATTGATCAGGGATGAAATGATCGAGAGCTTGAGGTCTTCATGTGTATACTTGATGTAACTTGATAGCGAGTTACACTTGAAGAAATTATTGGATCGTTAGCTTTAAATTGCGTAAGTCGGCGGGGGTGAGTTTCTTGATAAAAAACTTGATAGCTTAGAATAGATTGTTATTTTTCATCACTTGTCACAGATCGGGGAGTCCTTCATTTTATAGGTGAGAATCTCCGTGACTTATGTTTGAATTTCAAACATAGTTGTTTCAGTTTGTCCCCATTCGACTTGCCTTCTGTCCCCAGACATAATAATCGACATTGTCGATTTACTTTTGACAGCTTCAGTCTGTCCACCTTTTTGACTTGTGTCCATTGGTTTAATCCTCTCGTATTTTTCCAACGTTCTTTAATCTTGGCCATTAATTTGTTGACAATATCAGGGCTTGTAATCCATCATTATCCTTGTAATCTTCAATGTAACCTTTGATTAAATCAAGATTTACATTAGCGAATACCTTTGTATATTAGTTATAACGATGCCACATATCGATTTATTACATATTAAATCTATTGTGTTTTTTAAAACAATTCAGGTGACTTCTTTTCATCTAACTTTTTAGTGTGAAGTTAGAGTACACCATTTTAATCATAACTAAATTCCAATTACCACTTAACCTATGGAACTTAGATCTTGTACACAAGGTATATGTAATCAATTTAGGTCATCCGCAGACTTCAAATTCTCGATTCATATCCTTGACCTTAATTACTATGTTTGATCCTTAGCCTTCAATAAGCCCGACCTGAGAAGTCATTGATAAAGTCAGTGATCTAATTACAATGCTTGTTTGATCAAACTTATACAAAGATCAAACTCTAATAAACCTATACATTTGATCTAGACATCTTTTTTAGCTTTTGCTCTATAACATGATCTGCTTTCATCATTAAAAGTTAAAATAAGTCCAACAAGAGCTTTTCTCGATTTAAAAACTTTGCTCAGGTTGGTCTTTAATTTCAAAACACGGGGGTTCTTTGTTACATAGACTTCTTCTTCAAGTATCCTACTCAAAAATGCACTTTACATCCATTTGATACACTTTGAACTTAACATATTTGGAAAGGCAAAAAAGAGTCGATTCCTCTAACCTTGCAAATGGAGCATATGTTTCATCAGAAGTCTATTCCATACCTTGTGAGTAACCTTTGGCTACAAGCCTAGCTTTATTTACGACAATATTTCCATCTTCATCAAACATTTACGAATACCCATTTGTCTTTGATTATGTTGACATGATCTAGTTTATCCACCAATAAACTTGATTTCTTTTCCGAATTCATTGAGTTCTTCTTGCATGGCTAGTATCAATCTGGATCTTTCGATTGCTTTTTCCATCTCTTTAGGTTCATATTGAGATAAAAGCATGCAATCATAGTATCAAGCTGATTTCTTGTGTGAAATCCTTGTTGAAAATCACCAATTACCACGATCTTGAGGTGATCTTTCATCAGTGATGTCAGAGGAGGTTGCATAAGAGAGTCTGCATTCTTTGAGGCCCCAGTTCTTCATGAATTTCTTCTTGATTCCCTTGGGCTTGAATATCTTGGGCGGAGGTCGAGTTTCATGTTGTTCAAGCTGTGAGGTTGTTCAAATGTTGAAGCGAGATTGATCGATCGAGAGTTCTCAAATTCTTAATCTTCAAGTCGATACAAAAGCGACTTTTAATAATCTTAATAGGCGGGGCGAAAGCAGGTTCTTGTTTATCTTACGTTATTTCGCCGAGGAAAGTTTGGTTCATAAAAATACGTGTAATGATTCTTCATGCTTGAGTGTCCATTTATTCGATTACTTACAAATGCTTTCTTGACACTTGGTATCCTAAAATTTTCCTTCATCGACTTTGGGCTAAAGCCTTTAAGTTGATCCTTTCCATTATTGTGAATGAAACATTTGCTTACAAAAAAGGCATGATAGTATGAAACATTTGGCTTTCTTCCATTTCAAATCTCATATGGAGTCTTTTCATGTCTTTTGTTCATGAGTGCTCTCTCTGCATTAGTGTAAGAAGTTGTGTTGTTTGCTTCTACCCAATACCTTTACAGTAATTTTGATTCCACGGATCATGGTCCTTCCAACTTCTTTAAGAGTTCAATTCCTCCTTTTAGCCACTCCATTCTGGCTTTGAGGTGTTGTTGTAGGCGCAGGCGATGTAGCACTCCATTCTCTCCAAAATATTCAATGATTATATTGTTGAGAAATTCAGTTCCTTTTATCTGATCTTATCTTGCT